>JAAGNO010005805.1:0-31216 GCA_033439905.1 Ceryle rudis | reverse complement strand
GAAGCAGAGCAGTGGACAGGGAGAGAACGAGGAATCAGGGAATGGTTTCAGCTGGAACTGACCTTCCGAGAGCAGCTAGTCCAACCCCCAAAAGTTGGTCCCTCGGCAAAGTGCCGGGACGGCAGTGACCTGCAGCAATCCAGGCTCCACCAGCCCTCGGGCAGCACCGCCAGGCACCCCGTGGCATACCTACACCCCACCTCCAGCCAGCCTGCTCTCCATCCTGGCACCTGGCTGCTTGCTCGTCTTTTCTTATGTACCTGCTGCTCACCGTTTGCCAGGTCTCCCTCGGGCAAGACAGTAATTAATAGTGCACCCTCTGAAGAGGAAAGATCAAAGAGCTGACCAAGTGCAGCTGTAATTTAAGTAGTAACAGAGCAGATAATGAGCCAAGGAGGAAATGTGCACTGCAACGCCTTTCAGCCACAGTCCAGGTTTAGGTTTCTCTCACTTTCTTTGACGCAGCCTTCCTAAGAGAACTACACCCTGTAGCTCATTCATCACTTTCCCCTGGGTCAGGTGGGATGCTTTGTCTTCAGCTGAGTCTGGGCAGCTCCTTCCCCTGGAGAGGATCTGTCCCAAGTCTGCATGCTGCAGCTGCCTGCCTCAAGCTTCAAGAGAGCCTGGGCACACAGACTTCTCTCTGCTCTAGCAAAATCCTCTCGCTTTCCTCCCTCCAGCAACATTGCTGCGCCTTCATGGCCATGCGGTGCCAGACAGAAGCCCAAGAGAGTACCCGAGAGCCTCTGCTCATATGCAAACTCTTAGGACCTGGGCTGTCTCTGCTTCCTTTGGTAGGAGAAATTGCAGGGCCCTGAGCACATACAGAATCAATCCCATCCACAAAATCAGAGGGAAAGATGTAAACCGATTTCGCTTTCCAGCGGTGGCTCCCAAAGCATTTGAGATGTCTGAAGGAGCTGGGTTCATCTCTCTTTTACAAAAGGGGAAAGTGAGGCCCCCATGAGGTACTTCGCTTAGCTGGCCGGTTGGGGGGGTGGACCTGGGGGCTGCATTTAGCTCATACCCTGACACCAAGATCCCCTCATCTCCCACTGTTCTGAGCCTCTCTGGGCTCCTCATTCTGCAAACCTTCAGTCAAGAGGGCGGGGAACAGCCTGTGCTGTCCCTAGGCCCAGAGCTGTCTGTGAACCATCAGGCCCAAGGAAACACTGAATGTGCATGTTCACTCTGGTAAGCAAGTTGCCATGGTGATGCTTTGGCGATGCAGCATAGATACAGAGGGGCAGTGAAAATGACTGTAATTCATTTAAGGCATTAAGAACAATTAACATTTATTAAATTAAGTCTATTGAAAGAAGCACAAAGTAAACAAATCAGATTCTTAACCCATAAAAAAAATGGAATTGTTCTTTCTAATGCAGATAATGCTCAGTGGAGAAAGTTGTCTGCAGGAAAGATAAACTTCATTACCAACCATATACAAATAGCAAACCTCATTCCTCAACATCACAATTTATTGACTGTTCATCTGAAATTAAAACTACAGCCTATTAATCCATTTCATCCAGAACAGGCATTTCTGAAGAGGTTGAGAGGAGTAAGTTAGTTGCAGATAAAAATGCCTTGGTTCACACTCATAAGCAAAGATCACTGTGGTCAGGATTGATACAGCGTTACCAAAGAGCAGGAAATCCATCTGTCATTCTGTCAGTCATCAGTAACCACTAAAGGCAATGGTCTAGGGGTGCCCTCCCGCGCAGGAAGTCCTTAAGACACTATCAGTCTGACAGCAACACTACACATACTCGATGCTTTTGCATTCATCTCTAAATACTCCGAGGCTGCTATTGTCTAAAACATGGTCTGAGACCCAGTACAGTAATTCTAAGCATTGCCTATCCCTCCCTTTATGCTGGGTTTAACAGCATCATTTCTTTGCATAAGCTGTGATAATGAAGTGCGTGTCATGATCATTTTTAGAGGGTTACCTCAAAGAGATTAATAGCCTCCTCAAGCTGCAAGCCCTCGGCATGGCTCCTGATTAAACATGCTATTGATCTGTGCAAAGAGAAGGTCCAGCGGTCAGACCTGCTCTGCAGGGAGCATTACACGACCATCAAACCTAACATAATGCTTCAACCCAAACCCAAAGCTGGAACGGCTGATCTTCATTGCTCTACACATGGTGGCTGTAAAACCCACAACCCCTGACAAGCCAGAGGGACACACATTTCACAGGAAAGGGCTGTCCCTGAGAACAGGGATGTGCTCAGCTGAACGATAGCTGCTCTTTGGAGTACTTTCCAGTGAACGTGGTTTTGCAGCTATTCCTACCAAGCAAAGGCCCCTGAGCGTAGAGTGGGCAGCAAACTACCTCTGCAACACTTTTGAAAAGGTTCATCCTGCTTTGTTCCTCAAATCCTCTTCCCGGGGCATTTCCAGGCTTCACAGAGGTCACTGAAAAGCACAGGGATATTTCCACACTCCTACAATGCCACAACAGCAAAAATCTAAGTGTCCAGTCCCATCGTGGGATGGTGTAAACTGGACTTTAATTTGGTCATTCCCTGGATACATTAAACACAAATGTACAGATTCAAGAGATTACAGATTTATTGGGCATTGATTAAATAAAAAAAATCAAATAAGAGCTAGGAGAGTCACAGATGACTGCTGCTGCCATTTGCCAGTTCTCCCCGAGGGCAGTTTAGGCACACTATAATTAATATTACACAGTCCTGACAGGCAAGATAAAAGTTCTGGTCAGGCCAGGATGTAATTTAGCATCTATTTATTCTGCAGCATAATTTATTAACTTGAACAAACAGTGTGGGCAGATTTGTAGCTGATACGTTACGATTTCTCTGCAAAGGGTATCAGGAGCACGCTACACGTGCTGCTGTTCTCTCTCCCCAGACATGGCAGAAAGCTTCACTGCAAACAAACAGAGCTTCCAGCTAAAAATCCAGGTTTGAAGAGAACTTTGCAGAGCTGTCAACCATCCTCTGTGGGGAGGGAACACTGGATCATGCCACTGCTGCCCCCTCACTCCCTGCAAAGTTATACCAGCACCAAGCACACTCCTGCAGCAGAAAACCTGGGCCACGCTGCTGAAATAAATGCTTTAGCAAACCCCCTGCATTCGTGCCCTTGGATTAGTGCCTGCTTTTAACACTGTTAGAGACAGGAAATTCTGGCTCAAATTAAATCAATGGCAAAAGTCCCATTGACTCCAATGAGCCAGAATTTCCTCCTGGTTCCCACAACCTTGTGCTGCAGCATATATAGCACTGTCCAAAACCACTTGTGTCGGTCTCAGTACAGCCTTTGTGGAGCGCTATCCATAATGAATACGGGCTTCAGAGGCTGGCCTTTCAGAGAGCTGGTATAAATAACTAGAGATACCTAGGCATAGATGTACAGGAAGAAGTCAGCAATTTCTAGCCAGTTTTCAGGCTCCAGCATTTATCTTTCCTGTATATTTGAGACATGCTATTTCTTCTGTGATGCTTGATAAGCCTATAGTATTAGAGAGGCATGAACTAGTCCAAGTCCTGCATTGACTGTCAAGTACTTTAAAAAAAAAAGAAGTTAATGATGCACATCCCTTCGAATTCATAGCTGCACACTTGGTCACTATTTTCTCCTGCAGGAAGATTCCATTTACAGGAGGACTAGTTTATTCTCCTCACTCCAAAGGCATTGTCAAAAATGGAGACAGCTGTGGAGGGAGCTGTAAAGAGGAGATTAAATCAGTGAAAAGCATGAAAAAAGAGGACTGATGTTGCCTGTGTCTGTGATGGCCCCATGCTCAGTCTCCAACAGCCAAACAATATTTCAGTAGCAGCATCCACTGCAAAGCAGGGCTGTGCTAATATGGTTAATGGAAATGAAACACCTTGAGACCAGCAAGAGGCCAAAAGAGCTATGTTTCTGACTGAGCGAGATAAGTCACAGAGGACTGAAAGGCTGTGGTTGGCAGCAGCTGTCTTGTCCCAAATGAGGCATATTGAGCAATCCTAAATTAGTTCTGCCAAAAAAACAGGGAGAGCAGTTTCACTGGGAACATTTTCAGAGAGAAATAACCTGAGATGGGGTGTTATTTCTGAAAAGCAGAATCTCCTCTTTCTTTACCGCAGAAAGATAAGTCACAAAAATCAAATTATTCTGGCAAGAGTCATACAGAGTCTTGACTGAGGCCCAGACTGCAAGCAGCCCCCACCCTGGGTTTATCAGGAGGCTTGTTCCTGTTGTCATTGACAAGACTGTTTATAATCCTATTAATCAGGCCGTGGGCCATGCCAGGAGATGCAGTGACTCTCTTTGCTACTGTGCATGTGGAACAGTAACACCAGCCGCACATGGAATGCGAATTCTGAGCAGCTTCTAATTTCCGAGTTGAAATGACTGGTTAAAGTTAAGCCCGTCTGTAGATCACAGTAAAGCCAGACTTCAGAGGACTGGGCACTGCTGTAGCAATAGACAGTCCACAGTTTAGCTTCTGAAACTTCTGCAACAGTTATTAAACCCAGAGCCTGAAACTGAATGTGTTTTATGTGAGATAAGCATCAGAAAAATATAAATACATGTGGTCATGTCCATCCCTCAGTGATCTCTCTGTCAGAAACTCTGGAAAGAGCTGGGAGTCAGGAGGTGGAAGGTTGAATCGCAAGATGGCAGCAACAACCCCCTGACAGCAAAAAACTGTGTCCCACAAGACGCAATCAGACAACTGATGGTCCAAGGTAGAAGACACTGCAACACATATACTCAAGTCACTGGCCCAATATGAATGCAGCAGGACACAGCCCAGATCCTGATGGATGTTTATACACAACCAGTTGCTCATTTTCCATAGGGGGCTTGAGAAACCCCCTTGATGAAAGTTATTACAATAGAAACATTTACAGGAAAAGCTTCCAGACTATCAAATTATTACTTACCAACAGCAAAAGCCAAGTAGGGCTGAAAAATCCCTAAATGCTTCTGGCTTCTCTCTCTTGTGCTTGTTTTCTGTTTGTTTTTGTTTTTTTAAGCACAGGTCTTCCCCCCTCCCTGATCTCATGATGAACAGTTACTGTATAAAGTTACCACAGAGAAGACTCGGTTGAAGAAGGGTTGTTTTGTCTTTAGAACAAAAAGTATGTTTGACAGCTGTGATGAAAACATTTATGAACAACCTGCTTACCTGAAAACAAGGTAAATGTGTCTTTACATCACGGTAATAGGTGAACACACAGACGGTGCCTTGTGTTTGGCAGGTTCACAAGGCACACAATTAGTCAGCAAAGCCAAAGATTGTTCCCCGTGCTGTTAAATCTTTTGTGGGCTGATAAGAAAGAAATGCATGCCAAGGAGCAACACAAAACCTTGTTGAGACAGGACTAAATACAAGGTCTTTAATGAAACAGGCTTTTGCCAACATCCACTCCCTCAGGTTCTCATTCAGAGCTACACTGCTTCAAGCTGCATCTGGACAGATGAATGGGGCTGCACAGCTCGATAGGGACAGTGGTTAGCAGCAATGTACTCATTTTAAAATGAAGTAATTTATTTCAATGACAAATGCCTGATAATTTCCACCAGCTGAAGCACATTCTACCGTCCTCCACAACAGAAGCAGCCAGGCATCCCTGCACTGGTACGCCAGCAGCCAACTGGCATGAAAGGAAACTCATCACAGCAGCCCAGGCAAAAAAGACAGATAGGCTGGTTAATAGACACATGGACATCTGACTCAAGATGGAGCTTTTGGACAGGCCAAAAACTGTACTCTGTACTCACAGAGGATGTTTGCTTCTGGCTTTGTCACTAGGAGGCTATGTTCAGGCTGTTCTTTAGTATTAGATTTGAGTCCTGTTTCACTTTTCTTTTCCATGGAGACAACAAGGTCTCCAAGACATAAAATTCCTCCTGTGATGAGTTTATGTATAAAAAAAATGTAAAAAACCCCAAACAAACAGGTTGATGTCTTGCTTGACCGGGCACATAAAAGGAGGTGTCATAACTAACAACAGTAATGTTCCTAAAGAAAGAAGTTGGTGCCACACAAGAGCACAAGGTCTGGCCCCAGGTACCACAGGGACCTCTGAGTATCAGTGTTTTGACATGCTCGTGCTTTAACCTTCCCACTGTTCCCACAAGCTGAGCTGAACTGATCCTGATTATACCACTTAATGGTAGGAGCAGCGTTGTGTCTTTGGATTAGTCTGTGTCTGGGGAGCTTAAGCAGCAATTATATGTCCCTCACTGCTGTAGACCTGATAATAACAACAATAATAATTATCATTTATAGGCTTCTTTGCCTTTTCAGAGCTCTTTGCAACCATTAATTAATTAACATTGTTAAAACCTTTGTTTGATTTAAAGCATCTTTAGAAGGAGGTCATTCCTCCAGCACACAAGTGCTAACATGAGATGTCTCTGAAAGCACCTTGCTCTTACTTGACTTAGATACATGTGCATGTGTTCCCACCTTCTTCTCATAAGAGAAAGAAAAGCAGAGAACACGTTCAGATACAGCTGAGATCAGACCATACACTGCCTTCTGATGTTTTTCTGTGGGCTCCTCTCTAGTGCTCCACACTCACTGACTGTTAAGGTTCTGTGAGAGTAAATCAATGTCTTTGCAATGCATTTAGCTGAAGAAATCTCCCAAGCAATTCCTCTTGAAGCTGTTCCAAGACACAGGAGCTAAGTCAGGCTGTTTTATGGGAATGTGGGTTTACTCCCATCTCAGTACAAGTGCAGAAACATGCTGATTTCAACTCTTTCCAGCATTAAGAGTCTTGAGCCAACCAAAAAAAAAAAACTATTTACATTCAAGCAGCATTTTCCCCGTTCACAGGCCCTCCATGCACAAACGCTCCTCATGCCCCTCCTCTTCTACACTTAACCACAAAGAGGCTATCAACACTTTTATGCTTTCATCGTGGCCTTCCGCACACAGAAAGAGCCCCACTTCTCTGGTAGCTCCTGACAATACTTGGCTTGGCATTGCATCTCCAGTGGCATCTCGGAGCCAAAGCACATGGCAGGAGCCTCTGCTTCCAGCCTATGTGGAGAGGCAAAGAGTGTGGAGGAACAAGTCCCTGGATTGGCAAAGGACTTGAGAGGAGGAATCTTGCCTTAGAAACCTTAGATATAACCCAGGTAAATTTAGTGTCTGGAGCTGTGTTACAGGTCATGAGTGTCAGCTTCATTTCAGCCCAGATATCCAAATGAGAAGCACGAGTGGGACCAGCCCTGTTTGTACACATCCCAGAGCACTTCATCACACATACACCACTCCAATTCCATGCCTTATTTTCTTCCTGATCAGGCAACACACCAGCTATTCCCTTCCACACACATTCTCCCCTTTCTCTGTCCTGCATGATTTATACGGCATTTAAATAATAAATTGCATGAACACTGTGGAATTTACAGCACTCAGAGTAGGTCATTAAATAAATCACTGTATAATTCATCTAAATGAACCTGGATCTTGCAGTGGGAGGATTTCATTGGAAAAATCAATCCACAGAGTTTATGAAGTTGAAGGATTGTCAGAGATTTGCACCGTAAGTACTGTGTATATTTAGAGTAAGAATAGGAAAGTGATTTATTCAGGATGACACCTTGATTTCCACTCACTCAGCTGGATGTTTCTGGCTCTGTCCCCCAGCCTTGCCTCTGAAGGATTCTCATCTAGGGAAATCATTGCCCTCTGAGAGAAACAAAACCAAAATCTAACAGCAGGGCTTTTAGAGGAGCCCTTATTAGAGCTGTACAGAAACAGCAAGGCACAGTAAATTAGTATTTGCCAGAGAGGTAACCCCGGGGTGTGACTTCACTGAGAGCCCGTGAGGTGATAAGCTCCAGCAGACAGCACTGGAAAATCTCAGTGCTCTAACAGATCCACTATCCTCAGAAAGGGGTCAGTACAAGTGCCAGGGTAGGCGAGTCCAGGAGGTTGAAACAAGTTGCCTCTAAGGACAGAGAGAGAAAAGAAAATACTTCAAAAATAAATAAAATCAAAATCACAGAGCACTCAGCACCGAAGTTGCACTGCATCAAAGCTTCCAAGAAACAAGCTTGCATCTAGCAGCAGCTTAGGAATGATTAATGAAACATGAAGAAATAACAAGAGCTACAGTTTAAATAAGCATGTCTAGTAAGAAAGAACTGGTTTACCTGCAAATCCCTGGGCCAAAGAAAACCTGGGACAAGGCAAGCTCTGCTTTCCTCTAAGACATGACAGCAAGTCAGAAAGATTTGCATCCCAGAGAACTCACAGGATCCACTATCTGCACACTGAACAGCTAGGCTGTGAGAGGCTCAGCTAAAGCCCTTCATGTTATATTAATATAATTCTTGGTATATAATTAACTCTGGTACCTCTTCACCTTTGATAAATTGAGCACTGGTGCCCACATGTGCTCTCCAAATAGCACCATTCATTAGCTTGTCATTCCTGGATGCTGCTATTTCAGAGGAAATGCTAAATCTTACCCACAGACAGAAGGATTGGCCACAGCCAGCTCCAACTCGTCAGAGTGGCTGAACTGGAGCAAATAAACTGACCACACCGTTCCAGGAGAAACCAGGTCAAGTCTCTAAGATGGTGAATCCCACAGTCTTCCCCCCCCTCCCCCCAATCACTCAAAGGCAAAAATCCCTCCCCTAATTATTCACCAGATTTCGAACTGGCAAAAGCATCCTTTTTGCATGAGGTCAGCTCAGGTCCTTCTGGAGGTATTTGTTTATTGTCTTTATGCTGTATTGTTCTTCCCGAGCCAGATCTCCCCCTTTTATTCACAGTTGTTACTATTGAGGTTAACTGCCAGCTGCCTTTGGTGCGCTTGAGGTTGCTCAGAGCTTAGCTGAAAGTTGGCTGTGCAGTTAAAGCACAGGACTGGGCATTAGGAAGCAATTCTTGGCTCTGCTGTAGACCCTCTTTATGGCCGTGGCACAGCATTTAATCCATCTGCCCCACACTTCTACGTCTGCAAAAGAAGGTGAGGATAGAAATTTTCTCCTCCTCCGTATCTCTCATATTCAGATGGAAGCACTTAAATTAAAACGCAAGCTTTATTTCTCTCAGGACAGCAACTAACACAATGACTTGAGGGGAAGAGTTTTCATGTTTACCATGATAATACAAGTAGGTGATGATAAAGGGCAAACTGAGTAACTTCATTTTCCCAGATCAGGACAAGGCAGCTGGGTTCTGTTTACTTCCCCAGTCTGCATGCTGGCACTGGCAGGACTCCAGGCGTTTGCAGAGCTCACAGAAGGGAAGACGTAGATCTGGTGGGGGGTCGTGAATAATAATATTTTTTAAAAAGTTTCCCCATGACAGAGTAAACATTCACAGAATCCACCAAGTCTGCTTATCAGAGTACGTGCCATTTTAAGGAACATTAAATAAACATGGGCAAGACTCCTGAGCCCAGGCCTACCAATGGATTGACGAGTCTCAGTCATTTAAAAATCCATCTGGTTACATCAGAATAAATTACCAATGTCTATATGATCATATGGACCAGTGAACAACACACTCCTCATAAGGATTTCTGCTGTCTCTGCCTCTGCTTCACCAGCTGTGAAAAGGAAAGACTCCTGCTCACTGCTTTGTGAAGCACCACAAACTCTACAGATTAAAAGTATCACTGCAGTGCTGGACAATATTATTACACCAATTAAACATATTAAATGGGGATTTGTCTTATTTAAGCGATCCTAACAGAGACCAACACTGAGACCAGTGCTGCATTCTTTGCAGCTGCAGCAGCATCCCCACATTTCTGTTCCTTCACCTTGACTGCCTGTGCTGGGGCCAGCAAGACATCCACCCCACTGAGCCCCAGCTCCTCCCCATCTTCGGGAGCCTCAAGGTCAGGACACCCCTGTGGGACAGGTGACTTGTCAAACAAGGGAGGATCCTCGGGTCTCACCAGAGCCCCTCACACTGCACACAGAGAGAATCATTTGCTTAGTCCAGTCTGCACAGCCCATGGCTCCTGCTGACAATAAAGTGGTTTGCCACTCCTGCTAAAATAGATTAGCAGCAACTGATGTTCTTCAGTACCTGGGCAGATGTGTGGATGTATATCAGTACATGTGTGTAAGCATCATCTGCATCCAAACGTGCCCTCGTCCACTGCTGGTTCAGTTCTGCTGCTGGAGCAGACTCGTACCTAAACACACACAGCTCCTCGGCCAGGCAGCCTGCAGCTTTGTGGGGAAGAGGGACAGAGGAAAAGGAAAAGATAAGACTGAATAGTGATCTTTTAGGTCGGCTTTTGATGAATATTCTCATGTCAAGCAGCACGGTAAACTCAGGAGTCCAGGAGCCCCTGGCATGCTGCAGAGATCTGGGTGCCTTTATCCCACCCATTTTAGAAAACACTTTATTTGCAATGCCAGCCTGCTTTCACGGCACTGCTGCCTTCTCTGGGACTGAGGTCCTTGTCACTTTGAAGATCCTAGCTATTTGACTGCTTTGAATTCATTTGTTTAATGAACCTCAGGGGGCCACTGCTCTAAAGCATTCCCAAACATGTTCAGAGCTTTGCAGTTTCTCCACTAATTAGGGACTCCTTTGGGGCTAAACACAAGAGGTTCCGCTGCTGTGTTTGAAGCCGGCAGTAAGCCAAGACAGTGCTGAATCTCCAACTCAGATGAAGCATTTTTCATATTTTTCCTCCTCTGTTTTTTTTTCTTCTCCCTAATCAGTGCAAAGCTGCCAGCCACAAACACAAATTACTCAGGTCAAGGTGCTCTGAGACAGGGAAGCATTTTATCAAAGCATGAATAAAACAGCCAAGATCTGCAGTGCGCCGTTTTGCACATGTGCACTTCTCTCAGTAGACATTACACAGCCCTCTCTCCCTTCCACAAGCCCTTTCCTCAGTGCACATTAACCTACTTACTTACTATTAGAGGCTGCTAGCAGTTAAAACTGCAGATCAGATTGCTCATTAGTCACTATCCAGGAACACGCCAACCTCAGCACTGGCAAGGCCAGTGCATAGCCCAGCTAGAAAGCCTCATGCACAGACCACACATCACATTACAGGGGTTTAGGATGGGAAAACAGGGCGGGGGAAACAAAAACACTCCTTCTGAAGTGTCCCAAGGATGTGGGAGTATCATGGCTGAGAGATGCAAGACAAACTACATTCAGAGCAGCTTTTCTTAATGCAAGAGCTTTTGCTTCTCCTTCTTTCCCCTGCAGTGCCTGGCCCTTTACAGCTTGCTTACCAAAACATCTAACACACATCCTGGTTAAAAAATAAGGATTCATTCTTGTCAGGATGATCCAGGAAATAAATTACTATCTTTTGCAACTTATTACAGCAACTTTATTACTCCTCAGAATTTCTCAGAAGGAGGAAAAGTCTATTCAGAATCCACTCCGCAATGCTCAGGGCACCAAGAGTCCTGCAGAATTAATTGCCAGGCACATTAATTACTGATTAAATAAGCAATCCCCACATACCATAAGAAAGTGTCACTGATTGGACAAATCCTCACTCCCTTCCAGTCTCGCTGTAAATCACCTTCCTGTTGATAAAGTTCTGAAGGACAAGTGTATAATAGGAGGCAGTAACAGTAAACAGACATAATGTCACCAGAGAGCTGGAAACCACCTTCCTGGGACAGAGTTGCAGATCCCTTATCCAGAATCCCACATACCAGCTGAAGTCGATCTAAAACCAAGAGAACTGCTCATTGCTCACCTTCAGATGTATCAGAGGCATCAGGAATTCTTCCAGGTGCTGTCTCCTGCCTCAGAAACCCGCTTTTGTTATGTCCCATCTGCCCTGCTGCCAGGAAGGGCAGCAAGGCAGAAGCTGCCAGGGGGGGTTGTAATCCTCACAACTCTCACAAGAGGTCACTGCTGTCTAGTTACAGCCATCAGTGCAGCCCTGCTGCTAAGTCCTAGACTCAAAAGCAGCCTCGCAGGGAGAGCCTGCAAGCCCTTGGACCAATCTTCGGTCCTGCCACCTCCTGGGACCTATAACACCTGCACAACTGGCCGCGGTGGTCTGAGCCATCTCCAGCACATTCTGGCCCGTACTTCCCACCTCCACAAATAGCCTCTTTCAACAGAAAACCGCCAGATAAACGCAGCTTCCCACACCATCCTGTCTCCCTGTGCATACCCTGCTTTGCTCCATCTACCTGAAGTTTGAGCAGCAGGCAATAAACTTGGAGATGCACCCCCGGGAGGCAGGAAAGGATCACAGGGACTGCCAGGGATACCCTTCTCCCCAGCCATAAAAGCCAACACTGGTTATGGCAAGAGTGGGGGAACAAGCCAAGCAAATTCCAGCCCAAGTCTACAGTACCCGGACCACCATGACCACAGCCTCTCTTGCTTCCTCCAGGCCAGATTTCCCCCCTACCTTTGCCCTGATAACACAGGAAACAGGACTTCCAGCTCTCCTCCTGCCGCAGGGGTAGAACCAGCCCAGCCCTGCCCCTGCCCCACTTATACTCTCAGCAGCACTCGCACCTGTGAAATTCAGCCTCAGCCCTCTTAACCCTTTCAGCCCCTCACCCAACCACAGCACCCTTCAGAGAATATGAAATAGAAACCCCACTTCCCGACTACATCCTGCCCCCCGCTCAGCACCCCAGGCAATCGGCTGTTGTTGGCAGGGTGGCTACGGACGATGTGAGGGCCACCCACATGAGGACGAGAGGGCACGAGAAGTAGAGCTAGCTGAAGAGACATCCTCTCTCCTTTGCTCCTTCACAAGGGTTTTTTGTGTGCAGTCATGGCTGGGTGCGCCAGAATTCCTGCCTCCTCCTGCCACCGTGTGACAGGGTGGATGGAAAATATAAATCAGGCCACAGAGGAAAGTGGCTTTCCAGGAGGTGGGAGGCAGTGAGGTTGGCTCCAAGCCATGGTGCAACCTGGCACCCAGGTTCCCTGCAGCTTGCCCTGCTCCTCGCTCCTCCCCAGCACCCCGACGTCCTCTGTCACAGGACAGAGAGGGAGCAGGCGCTGTGTGTGGGGAATCCGGGGGCTGGTAGAGTTTCCCACACCTCCTCTGACTGCCCTGCTGCAGACACTTGGCTCTTGGGGCTGGCCTTGCACTTCTCAACTCCCAGGGTTTCCTGCACAGCCACCAAGGAAAGGAAGATAGTTTCTGGGGACAGTGTCTCGCATTGCCAGGCGTGCTGGGCCTGGCTGGGGTGGTTGCTGAGGCCACTTGCAGTGGGGCAGGCTGAGGGAGGACAGGTTTTGACCTGCCCCTCTCTTGGCCCTTTACCAGCACACACCAGCAGCAGGACCAGCAAACCCAGACGCTGTTGGTGGAAAGCTGCTGCCATCTCCTGGGCAGCCCGTCTCCATACGGCATCCTTTTCCCATCAGCCTCTTTTTTCGAGGGCTGTTGCTCCCTCCTGCCCCAAATAGCTACCCCTGAGGCCACCTGCCTTCCCCTGCGCAGAGCAGGAGCTTCAGAGCCGGCTGTGGCCCGGAGGCAGGAGCCGTCACCCCTGCGAACAGGGGATGCACCCGCCGCATTGGGTGGTTCTGTACAGACACGCTGCCTTGCGAAGGCAAATAAAGCATGTGACGCGGTGATAAGGTGCCGCTGAGCTCCTGCTATGCTGTTTGGATGTGCAAGGCTCTGATCCCACCTAAGCAAACTCCGTGACTGAAGAAGGTGTTACAAATACCTGCACCCAGTGCTGCTGTCTGTCCTCACAGCAGACCTGCTAGAGACGGCACCAAAACAACTGCACTGCTCTGGACAAATTTCTCTCCCTTTCCCATGGACAGGTTTTGGGACAGAAGGAACTGCAGTGGAAACCATCCAAATGCTGAAATGGGAAGGAGTGCAGTAGTGGCACTGGGGCAGCCAACAGCACTTTCTTTCCAGAAAGGCTCATGAGACGTAAAAAGATGACAGGAATGACTATGGTCCAGGGGGTTTATAGAGACCTCATCTCTGCAGGAGGCAGAGGAAACAAGTAAATCCAGTCACTGTTCTGTAGACTTTCAAGTCACAGAGAAAGTGAGCTCCTGGCTGCTGTTTCTCCTACCTGTTGTGGTCAAGGATCATTTGGGGACCAAACTTCCTGGGCTGTCCACAGTCACTTCTGCAGAGCTGCCAGGAGATCTCCTGTACTTGGGCTGTGTCACCGTTCTGCCTCAGGCAGGGTTGCATGAGCAAACAGTGCTCCTTTGCATAAGGATGTGAGGAGCCTAGGGCTTCAAAATGAGCAGGCTCTATTTACCCCAGTGCTACACACCCTCTTCAGCAACAGACCCTGCCTTCCAGCACACAAGGATGTAATTTCATGTGTGTTTTGTCTCAGTGGTCAAGCTGTACTAAGGGCTGCCTACTTTTCCTCACTTCCCCAGGCAATCCCACCCTGCATCACCTCCCAAAGGAAGCACCTTGTGGATTCAGGGCAGGAGCTGGAGGAGCTGGCTGAGGAGGTAGCCAGGCTGGCAGAAGTTCAACATGGTGGGATGCTGTACCTGTAAAACCCACTGGAGGAGGGGACAAATGGCTAGAAGTTTAACTGAGAAAGTACAAAGAGGCAATGGAGGCCAAACAGGAAAATACCCTCGTTAAAATGTTCATTTTAGGGAACTGCCCTTTTGCAAAATGTTTATCCTTCTAACCCAATTCCTCCCTTGTAAAGTGCCAGAGCAAACCTGCTCTCCCTGCAGCCAACAGCCTTTCTGATGCACATAACAAGGAGGCTTTTAGGACCTTATCTCTCAGAGGCAAACAGAGAGAACAATCCACCTTTTCTTTCTCAAGCCTGGATAAAGCCCCTTCAGGGCTAAAAGACTAGGATAAAGCACCTTAAAACTGAAGGCTCCTTCTGCTGTTTGGCTGTGGGAAATCCCATGCCAGGGACACCCTGAAAGCTGAGCTGACAGAGGACAGGACTGTGGTGTTTCCCTGCAGCAAACCTGGGACACGTCTCAGGGCTGGAAGCCTCACAAGCTCCCTCCCGATGCAAAATGCATTCCTCATCCAGTCTGCAAATCCAGCGAGTCACGAGGCCTTGCCTGCCGTACTCCCTCCCCTCTTTGTTTTTCTCTCCTCTCTTGTATGGAGACAGGAGAGGGTGTGTGGCAGGGCCCTCCATCTGCTTTCTGGAAGCTGCGGAGAACTGTTGTGACTCTGGTAGCTCCAAAGCCCCTGGACAGACCAGAGGTGCAGAGTCCATCCCAGCAGTGGCAACTCACCACACACCATGAGCAGGGAAAGCAATCTTTTACAGCCAGTTCAGTAGTCAAAGCAGAAAAAACCATCCTACATTTAGAAAACATACTGTTTGCACAACAGGGCAGTAAATCTCAGCTGCCCCGGGTTCTTCACCCAGAGCAAATAGTCCAATAAACTCACGTAGAAGAACTCAGAGCAAACACACCTCTCCTTTCCCTGAATTGGGCATAGTTCCCTTCTGTAAGGACACAGAGAATGGCAAGTTTCTCAGCAATGGCCATGACTTCACCTTGAAAGAAGCTTGTGGAATTTATAGCCCTGGTTTAAGTTTTGCCCACAAACAGACAATAAAGGACAGGAGAGGGAAGGAACCACACCACTTGTGCTAGCAAGGAGAAAGACAGGCATGAGGATAACTTCTGTCTGCTTGCCAAAAGAGAATAAACCCCGAGTCATCCCAGATGGCATAACACCTGTAGTGTGAGTGGGAAGCAGGGAAACACCTCTAAATCATTTCCAAACCCTCCTTGAGTTTACTAAGGACCCACAGATTAGAACAGGGGAGCCCTGTGGTTACTTGTTACCCAGAGGCCGTATTTATCTTGGCATCTGAAAAGCAGACTTCCGAGCTGGCAGCCTGGAAGAGTCAGCTCCTGCTTTCCCCACCCTGGGTCTGTTTCTGTTCCAGCCAGAGGAGCCACAATGTGTGCTGGGGTCCTGCTGGCTCTGGTCACAGCTGAGCAGCCTATGCCCTGACAGCTTCTGCTCCATCCATCCTACTGCTCTGGCCAAATATCTTGGGCACTTTGGAAGCTCAGACTCCTTATGAGTCCTACAATTCAAATGCCTCTTTGTAACACACATATGAGTCTCCCATAGTAATTTCTACTTCCTGCCCTTCCTGCACTGGACTCCACGCCCATTTCATTTGCTTCATTACATAGGCTTATCCCTGGCTAAATTCATGACTATGAAGTCACCTTTAGGGCTAAAAATAGTGATTTTATTGCTTCACAGAGCTCTCCTCTTGATGGAACTTCCTGGCTCTGTTGCCTCCCAAAGGCAGGCTTCAGCTCCCCTTCCCCATGGCTAGTTCAACCTCTTCAGGAACCAAGGAGGAACAAAGTGAAAAGCCCCTCTGAGTGCACATCATGTAATAAACATTGTCACTTCCACCATCATTTACAAAGATCTCTTTTGCCCTGGATTTTGTACAGATTTTGAGCTTTTGTAGCAGAATCTTCCTTGTTATATATGTGACATGATCCCATTCTGCCTTTTCTTTTCCAAAATCAATTCTCTCCAAGAGGCAAACATACCTATGTTCAGCTCTGCTTATTCCAGTGACATGACACTGAGTCATTCTCCTTGCCTGAAAGATGGCACAGTGTTATTGCAAGGAGACTTCAGGTGAAACTGCCAAGAGCAAATAGTGTCACAAGCAAAGTTGTGCTTGCAAAACCCTCTGCTTCTATTTTATCTGCTCTTTTCCCCCGTTCCATTTTGCTGACTTGGTTTTCATGTTCCATAAGGTCATTTCAGAAAAGGTTGTGCAACAAGCTGGGGAGAACAGGTCCTATTTCCAGGGGGCTTGCAGTCTTGTGGTCCCTTTGGAGCACTCTCTCCTGCTTCTCTGCATTGAGGGGAATGTGCAGAGCATTTCTGAACTCAGCAATGTGCTGCCCACTGATGCTGGGCATTGGTGGAGCAGCAGACAGTGCCCAGAAAAGCTCCCAGTAGGGCAGAAGGCAAGGAAGAAAGCCACAAGGAAATTAGGCCCTGCAGGAGTGTTTGATTCTGTGAAGTTAACAAGCCAGAAAAGCTCAGTTTCTGATTTTTTCCACACTCTGCAAGTTTACCTCCAACCAATGTTAGCATCATTGAATGTCTATCAGCTCTTCCAACACCTCCTCTCTTTCTCTGGCCTCTTCTGCTCTCCTTTTACTCTGCATCTCACCTATCCTTTTACTTGTACTTGCCCTTTTTCTTCCACTTCTGTTCAAGTTTCATTTGAAACATTTAACACAACATCTTCTTTCTAACCCCATGGGCCACAGGAGGGGTGGTGAGGCCTGCCTGGGTGAGGTGCTTTGCGTCTGGAAGGGAAGATGAGCACAGGGAGGGAAATCCAGACCGCCCACTCACCCAGCCACACATGGGTGATTCAGCAGAGCCTGAGCTGAAGCGGGGGAGGCGGACTTGACAAAGCTACGGCACAAAGGAATCAACAATGCCTCCAGGAGCTTCCTGTGGGCTGACAGTGATGTCTGCAAGTGTAAGGCAGATAAGGGAAAAAAAAGGGCAGGACATACCCTTTTCCTTTCTGAGGACCCAGCTCATCTGGAGTACCTATGCCTTCAGCATAGTGCTCATTTTTACTGCTGGAAAGAACTGCCCTCGGCAGAATTAGCACTGGGAACAGGTTCTGGTGTGATCTCCATCTCACAGAGGAACTGATTCAGGATCATCACCATCTCTAATTACTGGGTGTCACACACTCCGGGTTTCGCTCTGGACTGACCCACTGCTCCTTTCCCAACAAAGCAGAAGGCAAGAGGGAGGAACCCTTCCTGCTCACAAAAATAAGGCAGTGCTCCCTTTCTCACCAGCACTGATTATCTCACCACCCATCAGCATCACCCCAATGGCTCAAAGAGCACTTGCAAAATCAGATTCTGAAAACCCCAGCCCGTGGCCTGTGGAGGAGAAGGGGAAAATCCAAGCAAGAGGAAGGAGTGAAAAGAAAAACTTGATTTTTTTTTCACATAATTATTATTTGAGGGGTCCAGACAAAATAACTTGTCATTGTTCTGCTAGAGGAGAATCATGGAAGTGATCTGCCTCCTAACAAGAACGTGCTGCATTCATCAGTAAAGCTCTGCGACTGGGGGTTATGGTTCTTCCACAAGCTCTCAGTCCTTCACTACCCAGCTTCCTTCAAGCCGGAGTAGAAGCTGTATTGGAACATCTCTACAAGGACGTGCACTGGCTGGGTCTTTCTCTTTCAGGAGTTGTTTGGCCTTTAAGAAAAGCCCGGACCAAGGTTAGAAACAGGACCGCGGATGCTCATCTGCGTTTCCAGAATGTGGGCTTCTGCAACAGCTTGCAAGCACTGTGGGTATGCCAGCACACAACACAGTGTTCACCACGCAGTGGCTGCTCAAGGCATATAGGCATGTGGACACTCGATTGCCAGCCCATGGGTTCCTCAGTGACATGCACACTGTCCATTTTATTCCCTCTCAGCTGGTGACCCCTTTATTTTAATCAGTTCACTCAGAGGTAAAAGGAAGCAGGTGAAGATCTCTCACAGCATGAGTGAAACTTCCCCTCGGGGGTGTGTACATGTAGGCTGGATGGGGAGGAGAAAATATTTGCATTTACCTCATCAGAACCCGAGTATAAATAGGCTGGAAAGTGTGAGGCTTTCTCAGTTCCCAGGTGCAGGAGTGTCGTGAAGCAGAGAGATTGAAGCGGATCATGGCAACTTTCCTCTTCTTGGTGCAGCTCCTCTTCCTTGGGACACTAACCATCCCAGCATATACAAAGACAGAAGACAGATGCAATTTGCTCCTGAATGCATCCAGCATCAATTTCAATGTGACCGTGACACCGTGGGCATATCAGGCAAACACAACCTACCTAGGTGAGCCATTGCTGTCTCGATCTCAGAGTTTTCACACTGCACAGAAATGTGCCGCCTCTGCCCCTAACCCAGATGGTTTCTAGAGTCTTGTGGTGTTTTTAGATGTGTTTAAAATGTGTGAAGTCTAGCACTTTTTATTTATTTATTTTAGGCAGGAGATAGGTAAACAGCACCAGTTGTTACATCTTTGTTCCTTCATGTTCATGTCTACAGGGTCAGTCCCAAATTCTCTTTCCTTCCTTAGGGTATTTTTTTCTCCATTTATCTTTTTGCCTGAACTTGCTTAGGACTTGAATGCTCTTGAAAACACATGATTTTGGTGGTAGTTGTTTTGTGGTTTTCTTCCCTTTCCTTCTTCCTGAGAATTTGCCCTTCTCAGTGGTGATGGCTGTAAAGACAAAAGGGAAGAAGTTACTTTGATGCTGCCAGATATGCAGAACTGACCACAGAAAAAGGCTTTTATTACTACAGAGAACTTAGCCACAGAGTAAATGGCAGACTGACCTTATTTCCCGTATCTGACAACAAATCTCACTTTGCCTTAAAGTTCAGCAAAACATACACACTGAGAAAATAATGGAGGAGAAATGTCCTGATCTCTTCCTGTTGGGTTGGGGGGGAAGGAGGGTGGGGCGGAGGAGAATGCTGGTGTAAATTGGCAGATTCCTTCAGATCTCACCCAAGGAGCATCCTCTGCAGTTGGTTGTTTTTTGGGTTTTTTTGGTTTTTTTGGGGGTGTTTTGTTTTGTTTTCATAGAGAGGTGTTTTGTTCATTGCTGTTTTTTCATTTTTTTCAGCACAGAATTGAAGTTTGACAGTAGTTTCTGTCACACATCAGCTTCTGTAGCTTCTGACAGTCTTGGCAGCTTTCATCTGAAACATTGCTGACCTGAAGGGTGCCCAGGGCCAAGAAGGCCATGGCAGTACAGCACACACAGCAGCCTGGGCTGGGAGGCACAGCTGGGGAGTCACTTGCTCCTGGCAAGCAGATCCTCTTGCTTCATTTGCTAATTGTCCAACTTCTGCTTGCAACAAAAGCATGATGCACAGCAGCTCTGTGCAGACTACTCACAGCTGTGACACACCAACCTGGAGCAGAGCCATGGCAAGGAAAGTGTAGGGTCTGGCACACTCAGCTATGGGCTGAAGGGAGGAACTGACTGCCCAAAAGCTTGTCCCCCTTCAGCTTTTCCACCCCTGCTCTTTGCATAGGATCCAGAAGAGATGTACTCACAAGGAGCTCTGGTTTCACTTACACATACAGTACCCTCAGTAGCAGAGGCTGAATCCGAGTTCCTCCCAGTCTATTCTTTAACGAGATAAGGGACAGATAAGGGGGTTCTTCTTCCTGTGGTTCAGGAAGAACTATAGCACATCACCACCTCTTTGCAGGCTCCCAGTGCACTCACGTCACATAGAGAGCACTGTGTGAGCAAATAACTTGCTTGGCCGAAACCCCTGAAGGCAGGGAGTTTGGAGAAGGCTGTCTTACACAACAGACAACTTACTTTGTCTGCTTCTGTTTCCAGTTAGAATAAATGACAGCATCAAGAATGCAACTAAGTATTTACTGCAAGCCTTATCCCCACAAAATGTCTCCACGGGAGAATGGAAGATGGTAGAGAAGGACAACTGCAGTTCAATTGACACAGCAGTATTAAAAGTCCCTCAAAAAGTAGCAAACTGGACATCTCCAAACAGTGACATATCTTCCGTGGAAATAAGGTAAGACAATACTCCACCTGTAAGTATTCTGTTGGGACGGTACTTATCTGTGTAACCTCTTGGCGATGCACAGAATCGAGCCCACCTCTAGAGCAGGGGTTGAAACAAATCTCATGAGCCTTCTCCAGCTTTTCCCTTGAAACTACCAAGGAAACATTTGCTGCAAAGCCTTATCTAGAGGTCACCCCATGAGCAGTCTCAGCGTTTTAAGACTTGCTCACACTAGTAGGAATGCAGATCAGTGCTAGGGGAATGAATGGATTGAACACCCCTCCTTTCCATTAACACTAATGGAGCTGCCTCACTGGGAGATTATTTGTCAAAGGAAACCATAACCATTAGCCTGATTGCCCTTATCTGCGGGAAGAAACGATGCAAAAGATCGTAACAACAAGGAGCAGATGGTCACAGTAAATTCCCACCCTGTTACAAGGCATTCCTGTTCTGTCCAGAGAAGGGCAGTAAAACAACCAAAGCCTAAAGAAACCACGTTTCAGTTGTTAACAAAAGAAAGTGCAATGTGGCTGAAGGGGAATATAAGTGAGCTCAGGATGGTCCCTTCATCTGCTTTTAATATTCCCTTTATATGCATCCCTACATGGATCTACATGAGACACTCAGCTTCTTTTTGAATGTATTTTCCTCTCTCTTCCCTCCTCCCACAGAGCATATATCATCATCAATGATAAAGCCGCCCAGTTGAACACCGTGACTCTGAAGAAAGGTAAACAAGCCTCAGCTGGGCAGTTCAAGCAGCAGGGTAAATGACAGATCAAGCAAGGGCTTCATTTGTGCTCCGGTGTGTTGGGACGGGGGAAAGATGGACTCACTGTAACCCCAGCTGAAGAGTATCTCATCTCTCCAATAGTCAGGAGACAAGGCATAGACACTGGAGTGCTAGAGCGAGGTAGAGGTTTTCCAGGTTATAACTTGAAACCTTTCCCAGATTCTTTTTGCTTTAATGGACATAAACCAGCTGCAGCTGAGAGGATAGGCTTACTTATTTCTGCAGGTATTGGCACAGGCTTCACCCCCCACTACCTGAGTCATGCAGATACAAAGAGGAAATTGTGGCTTTGTCATCACAGATAATCTGTCTGACGCTCCAGAGAATCCTCTACCACCCAGGATCCTCAAGCCTATACTGATGATGCTCCACTGATGTCAGTGGATATACTCAGATGTCCCCCTCCCCTACCATGGGTTTGACCCTTCATTTCTGAGAAATCAGAGTTAGACACAGCCTCTTGGAGTAGGTTTATAGCTCAGCTCATCATCTCCACTTCTAATCAACCCTGGGGGTTTCTTTCCATTTCAGAACCAACCACCACAGCACCACCAATCACCACCCCCAACTCTGTCTCCGTGGTTCAGAGCAGCTTCTTCTTCACAGCTGCCATTCAGTTGCTGCTGCTCCTCGTCACAAGCAAACTGTTCTAGAAGTCAGGAAGAGAAGATAACCACTGTGCTGCACTTTTCCTCCTTGCTTGCAGTATGCATAGGAGGGCAGGCAGCTGATCTACTCAGGAGAACTATTTACTTTTGTTTATTAGGATGATAACTGCACTTCCACATTGAATTATAAAGGTCTAGTTGACGTCAGAGCTGATATTCCCCTTCTACCCTCACCCAGGGCCAGCAATTGCAGCAAGGTGAAACATTTTGTAGCAAGTCAGAGACCACCCTGTTCCAGCTTTTCATCTAGAAAAGCATTAACATGGTCAAGAGCAGCCTGCATCTACCAAAGGAAAGCTGAACGAAATAATTCCTTCCTCATCACCTGGGGTTCTGTGAAGCACAAAGGAGCATGAAAATGCTTGAGAGGTAAAAGGCCTCATTTCATCAGGGTACTAGGATCTGCTGAGAAGCTCAAGGAGAGGTCTGCTTTTGGCCGTGCAGCCTGGGACCTGCCCTCGCAGCACGTGGATGTGTGTGCAGTGTATATAGCTGCCTCAGTGACAGCATGACACAGTCCCCACAGTATGGTCACCAAAATTGCTGGAAGCAAAGTAAGACTTGGGGGGGGGGGGTGTGTAAGATTCACATGCCTTGGTCAAGTTAAAACCTCCCGTGCAAGCACAGAGGAAATGAGTATGCCCACCAACCCTCCACCGGGGAGGAGACTCCTCACCAGGACAGGCTGGAGATCCTGCTGGCAGGGTGTCTTCCATAGAGGGCCTTGGGAATTTATGCTCTGTGTTGTTATTTGGTCCAGCATCCCCTAAAGTTCATTATTTCGGTGGATGCCTTATGAAGTTTCTCTGGTTTTCTTCTGTCTTTCTGGAATGGCAGGGTGGGTATTTTTTTATTTGTATTTTTTTAATCAACGGCGAATTTTGCTGTAGGGCAAGATTTTGTGGGCCAATGAACCTCTTGATTTTATTACTAATATTTGTATTTTTATATGGATAGTGTTTATTTAGGAATTTTCAAACTTCTGGAAAGTTTTTTTTTTCTTAAACTGATCTAAATAAAGGGATGAAAGTTGGACCTTGCGCCTAACATTATTTCCTAGATTCATTGTGATGGGGGGGAGATTGAAATGATTCTGAATCCCGTTAAATATTTGGCTTTAGTCCCACAGATAGGGCATAAAGACATAAATAAGGTGAGGCCTGAACACTGCAATCTTGAGCCCAGACCATACAGTATTTAGTGGTTATGGATCAGGCTTTAACCTGGCCTTACTGGATGGATGTCTATACAATTAGCCCTTATTTCTGTCGAATCAATTCTAACCACCAAGTGATGAAAGGTTTACCCTGGAGCACTGAGAGCCTGACAATAAAGGAGCCTTTATATTCCTGAGAACTTAACACAGGAGCTGGGCACCACAGGAAAAAACTGTCCCTGACCATCTGGATTTCTCAGCGTTCAGACATCAGGTGTGATTTAGGAGGGATTTTTTTTTAATATTTTTTTTATTCCTACAGAATTGTCTGAACTATTAATAGCTAAACTGGACAGTTGTGATTAATACCTGGCTTCTTATTTGATACAAACCATGCCAACAAGCCTGTTTTGCTTTGCAGATTTGCTTTTGTTACCCAAATTTTCCAACAGATGTTCCTCTACCAGCATCAGACTCCTCTAGGGCCAACCAGCTCAAGGGCAGCTCCCCTGTGTCAACCCTTGGCTCTTTTAATTTCTCTGCTCTTTTGGTAGCTCATCCTCCCCAAAACGGTGCTGGGGATGGGGTAAGAGGATCTCTCCTCTCACTCCTACTTTTTTTCTGACAATATCACATGCTTAAGTGAAACTTTCTTCTCTTTAAGTGGGCAAGTTAAACATGCAAGGTGGCTGTTGGCTTTGAGCTCCCTCTGGTGCTCCAGGGCCACAAGGTGAGCAGGTGCTCTGTGCTTGTAGCCCCTGCTCTGGGCTGTGCTTTGGCTGTGCCTTGACCACAGCAGAGAGCAAGGAGGGCAAAGGGAGGCCAGAAGTGGCTGTGCCTTTCTGGGGTCTCAGCTCCACGCCAAGGGATTATCTACCCTTTGAAGTTTATGGAAATGGCAGGAAGCTTTAAAAGGAAAGCTCCTGCTTTATCACCATGTGCAGACTCTCTGGGCCCAGGTGAAGAATATGTACCCAGCAGGGATAAGAGGGACCAACCCAACATATAAACAAGCCTGCTGGGTTTACATTCAGAGCCCTTCTCCTCCAATGACCATTTGCCGACGCATTTCATCATACAGGGAAATGCACACCCCTCCCCTCCACACGATTCAAAGAAAGGACCCGAGGCTGTGTTACCTTTCATGCTTATCAGAGGAGTCATTAGGTCCTTCCAACACTGCAACGGGCTCTGTCCTTCCCATCAGGTATTGGTGTAAGACCCAACTCAGAACAACATCCGAGGTGCAGCTCCAGTGCTCAGGGTCAGGCTGCCCCTACAGACTCTGGTCCCAACGTCAGACACATGCACAAAGATGCACATACAGCAAAGATGCACATACAGCAAAGATGCACATACAGACAGACTCTCTTGTGCACTTCTCCTGATCCTCCGCACCCTCTCAGCCAGGAAAAGGTGCAGTGTATTTGGAAATACTAAAATACCGCCACATAGCAATTTCCACTTATTTGCCTATTACCTGGTGGGTTGTAGAGTGGCTTGTTTGTAAACTCAAGAGTCCCAAGCACAATTTCACAGATTGAATTTTAACCACCGAGTGCCTGAAGTGATGCACTAATGGAATGTCTTTGCAGAAATTAGTAGAAATAGATTTTTAGGGTCTAACTATTAAATTTGGCATCTGTTTCACCAGTAGGGTAATTCACCGAGAACTAAATGCGTTGCATCTTCTGCTACTGCAAGTGCAAAACACACAACAAAATTCATTAGCGCTGTAAATTACTATGTAACTTTAATCCCACTGTTGATCTATTTTGTAAGACTACAGCTCTTTGCCTTGGATAATACATATAAAATTCCTTTTAAATATCCCTGTGGCAACTCCAATTTACAGCATTATCTATGAGCACTGGGCATGCAGAGCAATGCAGTTCACCTCCAGCGAGGTGAACTCCAGCTGGCTTTGTCCCATTGATAAGCCTCATCAGTAACGTTCTCATTAACTTCTACACATTCAGCAGCAAATACTAACAGTTCCTTTTACATCCCTATCTAATTTCCCTGGTAAAATCTATTTCACAAACATCACTAGGAGAAGGAGCGCAAAGGGGACCGCACTGTAACAGGGAATTTGAAACCAACGTCGGGAAATTCTCTCGCTTCAGTGGGAAGGGAAATAAAGGTGCGGCCTGTAAAACCCAGGAAGCTCATATCAGTGGGTAAAAGACATCACTGAAAATAAAACCTGTGATTAAAAAAAAAGCGCCATACATAACAGCTGTCAATAATGCTACAACAAGAACTAGCACCATCTCAGTTCCCAAACGTGAAGCGCAAACAAAGCAAGAACCTCCTTTCATTCACAGCTAAATGTCCCAAGAGACAAGAACATGCCACATTATCTGGCCCTGCCACCAGGACAGCTACCCATGTCTTCCTTTTTTGCCTAAAGGCAATCACAGCCACTCCACCACAGAATCAGGATGGCAAGTATTTTGCTGAAATTGTGAGTTCTGCAGGAGAAACACGTCAGAGACCAGTGAGGTCCTGCAGCTGCCTGGACAAAAGAGTCATCACATTTAAGACAACCCTTTCTCCTAGAACGACAGTAATGTCAACAAACACCAATCCTACCCCTAGTACAGTGAAAGCCAGATAAATGACTCTATTGTGTTTACAGACACACCCACACCGATAACAAGAACACTGGAGCGGGCAAGCAAAGCATGTAAACATCTGAGACACTCCCAACCATGGCTTTGCCTGATTCTTCACCTGATGCGCTGAGCACTCTCTACTTTCATGACACTCCAGCCAATTATTCAAAGCACTGTCTTTAGGAAGTGAAAAAAAACCCAAACCAACCAAAGAACTCTGTAGCTCCCAAGGCAGAGGTTTTGCTTTGCTAAAGAGGGATGGTCAGAATATCTCCAGCCCTTTCTTACTATTGCCTTGCAGAAGCTCATCCAAAGTTTGAGCAAAGATGGATCAAGGCAGGAGACGGCACGGAACTGTCCTCATGTACAGCAGTCACAAGTTAAAAAAGCAATCGAAGTATTTTTTTTTTTAACTGTAAAAAAGTACTTTCTAGCAGAACTCACAGCTACAGAAGGATATTTTACCCTCAGCCTGTATTAGAGTGCAGGCAATGTTAACTATTAGGTAAGCTTCATTAAACCTTTCCAAATGGTGCTGTTTGCTACCATTATTCACACATATCATTTCCTTGTAAAGCAAGGGAATTATTACCCTGGATATCACTTTTTAAATCACGTGCATTTAGTTATTCTTCATGGCCATACCTAATTATTATTCAGGATGTTGCTCATATCATGAAGAGAATCATGCACAGTCCTATCACTTCTGCCTCTATACAGTCAGGTTGATCTTACTGCCTTAACCACAGGAATTGTACAGTAACTGCTCCCTAACTGGTTTTACACACGTTCCTCTTCCAGCACTTAGCTTTCACACTCTGTCTACAAGTTCAGGAATCTTCAGAATAATTTGGTCAGTGCTCATTTAAATTCACCTCACATCCTCATCCTTTTGTAACAGCCTATGCTGAACAGCATTCCTAATCTGCAAGTGACAAAGAACCTACAGCAGTGATGACTGAGATATACCCAGTGCTTCTTTTGTCTCTAAGGACTCCCCAACATGGGATTCTGATAACAAAACCTCCAAGTAACTGTTGATCATCGCAGCAGGAACACAAGATGACTGCCTTCTCCAGAAAGGTGAAATTCGAGTGTTCGATCCTGTTCCTACGGAACTCATTAAGAACTTCCCTAAATAAAACATGCTTGATCTGGCTGCTTGTGCCAACAAGCTTTCAGTGGGCTCCAGCACTCAAGGGGGCTCAAAAGGTACTGCTATTCCAGCTATCCACGGTCAAGTGCAGAATGGAAAGTCTCCTCTAGCAGGCATGACTGCTTAGCAAGGGGAGGATTATGTCTGTACTTGCCCTGAGCTGACACAGCACCGCAGGGAACCAAAGAAATGAGTACTTGCACTACAGTGAGACAAACTCAGACAGAATTTTCTAAAATAGGGTGTTCTCTCAGCAAAACTTCATGAGTGGCACCTTTGGGACACCAGCTGGATAACCAGTATCTAAGGGTTTATTCTCACCTACTTTCACCCATGCATCTGGGCACTCTGACACCAAGGCTGTGACGTTCCAACTTCAGTTCCCTCAGCTTCCCGTGTGGATTCTTAACAACATACTGTTCTCTTCAGCTCTGCAGTCTGCACTGGGAATTGCTTTGTAAACAACTATAATGCTCACTATACCAGTTCCTTACAGAGAGAAGGACCTGCTCGCCAGGAAGATATCAGTTTGTGGCACAGGAAAAAAACAAACACATACAAACTGAAACCAACAAGAAAAAATAGCAACATGTAGTTCTCATTCTCAAGGATGTTTTCCTATTTGATCAAGAAGCAAAACACCACTAAACCCCATGTTATTAAAAATAATAAATGAATACAATGTTTAATTAGAGAAAAATCAAAGTCTTTTGTGACTGGACGGGACATGCATTTTGCCAGGTCATCCCCTCTCTAGAAAGCTGCTTTATTTAACATGGCACAACTGTGAATTTCACATCAGCTTGGTGGTTTGGGTTTGCAGAACAGGAACGTTTTGGGAAAAAGCACACAAATTAACAAATTCTGAGAACCCTAATAACTAGATTGCTGCAAGAATTCTTCTGAGACACCTGTATTTGTCCATATGCAATACGTAACCAATGTCTAGCGGTAGGAAATTCAGTGAGCAGGGCTGAAGCAATCCACTGATCTGATTATGCAGCAGAGTTTCTGATCAGTTGAACTTAAGCTTATTTCACTTCTCAGAGATCGTTTCTTCTCCTTTGTAAACAACAATGTTCTGGTCCGTTTCATACACTTTGACTTTATAAAGAATTCCCATGGGCAGGAGCTTCTTGAGGTTTTCCCAGATGAATACTGCAACATTCTCTGTGGTGCTAAGAGTGAAAGATGAGCAGATTCAGAACTGACAGCAATGACATTTGAGGAAGCTCTGTCCAGAATGGGCCGAGGGGATGCTAAAGGCCACCCAGAGCCAGGTGGGCAGCTTTCACACGATGACACCCTAAATATAAGTGGGGCTTAAACCACTGTCAGAAAACATGGATGAAACTAGGTCTAATTAACAGGTCATATCTGTCTCCCAAAGACGGCCACAGAGCAGGCTTGTGTGACAAGTGCTAGTCTGCAAAAGGCTCCTAAGGCAGGGGGGAGGGCAGCTGCCCCAGCAAGCCTGTGCCTGGCCCCGCACAGTGAGGTGGGCTGCAAGGCACCAGGGCTGGGCAACCAGCATCTAACATGCCACGGGTGCGTTACACACACAGGTATCAAGGCTGCTCTTTCAGATGCAGGACTAAGCCCTGGAAACTGTTCCTTGACCCTGCAACCAATACCATGAAGAGTCCACCATCACGCACCTCACAACCTCAGCGAAGTATGGCACATCCTTATCCAGGTTTTTGTGGTCGAGTGGTTCCATGATTGCTTCCTGCAGAAACAAAACAGTGACAATCTTGTTCCGCCTGGCCAGTGAACTTGAGGTTCAAATGCATATGGGACAGGAGCAAGGCAACAGTATGTAAAAAAATAGGCTGAGAGCCCTACATCCACCTGTTAACTTCCTAGCTGGAGACATGGTGCTGCCTCACATCAGAGTGGTAAAGCATTTTAGTCTTAAATCACTTCTTAATTTCTTCTTTATTTATCACCATCATCAACTCACCCTGGTACTAGACCAATTGCTAAACTCTAACCAACTATCCCAGGGGGTGTGGAGAAAGAGAGTACTATTACCTGCATGTATTCTTTCAGGTCTGTCAGGTTTATAACCATTCCTGAGACTGGGTCAATCTGCAGGGAAAACAAAAGGGAGATTAGTAGCCTAGCTACACATCCTTATTGCCAGGAGCCTGTACAAATCAGACGGCAAGTATCTGTGCACTCAGGACAGACAGAGCACACAAACAGCTCCAGTGGCTCCACTCTCACATAAAAGCTGACACCGGGGAGGAAAAACTCACTGAAACATTCAGCCTTCAAACAACAACCTAGCATGACCATAAGCAGAAAAACAGGCATTAAACTGCTGGGTTGAACAACCAGGGACAAAACAGCCACCAGCCTGAGCACAGGGCATCCTCCCATCTGGAGAAGGCACAGCTCCAGGAACAAAATCAGGTAGTGTAACTCACAGCACATTTGGAGAATATAGAAGGAAGAGGCTTTAAAATTTTAGTTTCAGGTCTGAATAGAAGCTTCTTTTCCTACTAACTGGAAAACCTCAAAAAGTTGTTTGGAAAACAAATTAACCCAAGTGCTATCTGAACAACTCACTTTGCAGAATACCCAGAACAATGACAAGATGAAGGGTGAAAAACAACTGCAAAAGCAGGATTTCCTTTTATATTTGCAGAAAAATACCTTGATAAAACAGTGGATGTAATCAGTGACTGGAAGTACTAGGCCTCCCTGAGGCCCAGTGACTGTCCAAAGGCACCCCAAACATCACCAGAGCCTATATATTCTGCAGTGAGGTTCTGGCAGATTAAGATGTGTGTCCAGAGGATCATTACAAACCTTGGACTTAAATAGGGTCACCTGCAAATCCTTGTTAGAGGCAAGAGGAATAGGACAGCGATCACAGCACACCTTCTTCTATCGTCACGCGTACAGAGATTCTACAAACACCCTGAGAAAGCCAGCAAATAAGCTAGAACTTCAGTAAGTGGAAGATGGGGACCCATCTATCCTGATACCTTAAGGAATTAAAAAAAAAAAAAAAAAAAAGTTGTTTGCACTTACCTCTCCACGCACAGTAACTACAACTGAAAAAAAGAAAGTATCAGGTCACAACGATACAACACCATGAACCTAACAACAAAGTACGCTACCGATCGGAACAAACAACCTGTTCATCACTAATCCACAAGGACTGGTGTAAGCTTTTCGGCACTCGAAAGGGAAGGAGGCTGGTTTTATAAAGTGGGTATCCATATGTCTCTGTATAAAGAATAATGACCTGAGTCACCTAGCTCATCAAAGAAGCAGATACAAGTAGATTTGATTCATGAAGTGACATTTTAAGACAAATATTATCTATTTAACTTAGTAGCTTGCAAACCCACGCCATGGTTCGAACCCCCTGCTGCTAAGGATTCCTTCTGATTCTAAAAAAAAAAAAACCAGCCACTAAAAGCCGTACCAGGCTACTGAAATACGGGAGCAACCCAGGTCTCCCAGGGGTTACCCTGCATTCGATCCGGCCTGCCTGAGAGCAGCCTCTGTCCACGACTACATCAGTAAAGATGGAAGTCAATTCCTTACCTTTATAGTTGTGTCCGTGGCCATTTGGATTGTTGCATTTCCCAAAGAGCTTCAGGTTTTCTTCATCACTCAGTGATTTACTGTGAGAAACACAGACCTGGCCTGTCAGGATCCATTACAGGTATTCATGGTTTCACTTCAGCTGTGACTGCTTTCTAGCTCTTCCATCTAGTCACGCTCACAAATTCAACCCCCTAGCCGTTCCTGCTCAGAAGGCACAAACAGAACCAGAGAAGTATTTGGCCCGTGAAAAGATGTTGACCACTTTTTTTTTTTATTCCTGTAGTTTTGCATTTTTATATACAGGTTTCAGATTAACTGCCTAACGCTGCTGCTGTTCACAGATAAATACGGCAAAAGCAGTTGGGCTCGTGGGAGGAAATGATGCATATTATTAACTAACAAAGCTTAGGGAGCTTCTCCAAGAAGTACAAGGATGACTTGCGTTCTTTCCTTTGAAGAAATTCAAGTGCCCCTCCTGGGGAGTATTACGGGTTAAAGCACTCTTTAGAAACATGGAAGTTTTGAGGAAGACACAACAAATTAGGGGCATATCTTAACAAACCGCGATCATAATTCGTTCCATTTCAGAAGAAAACTTCAGTTCCCATTAAGCGCTGATGTCTCAAACCAGAACTGGCTGCTACAGAAATGGGACTAAAAGAAGGAGAGCCGGGAAGCGCTCGGCAGCAGTCACACGGACGGAGCTGGGCCCCCGCCGCCCTGCGCCCGGCTCCGCAG
>JAAGNO010005804.1:64798-77035 GCA_033439905.1 Ceryle rudis | reverse complement strand
AGAACGGTGAAAAAAAACCAACCAAAAACACACCAAAAAAATAAAAAAAAAAAAAAAAAAAAAAAAAAGACACACACAAAAAAGACCACCTCAATTATAGAGAAAGAGAGATTAAAAACCAGATTTTTGTAGTTGCTGTTGTAAGCATAATTATCACTTGGAATGTTTGCTGGCTATAAGCAAGATAGCAAGAGCACCAGAAATAGTTTTCCTGCATTAGATCAACAGTTTTTTTGACTAAGTTAGCCCATTCTGAATAATCTCAATTATCCTTAAGTGTGCTCATGCAGACATCAAATTAATTCAATGAATTACAATTCTCTGAAATCTACCTACATTTTGACTACTGTTACTTCAGTGTTGATTTACGGACAAATGGGAATCCACTTAGTTATTCAAATTCATTGAAACTGATTTAAAAAAAAAAAATGCAGCTGAAATGGTATACACATTTGTGGACATAACTGCAACAACAGACTCAAAATAATAAGAGCAGCAAAAGACAGTAGCGAGTAGCCAAATACAGGACCATCTGCATAGAATTCTGCGAATGCAACTCCCCAAAGACATGCAACTACAAATCCACTGCGGAGTTAATCTTTGAGTTCACTTTGTCACAGTCACCTAACTTGAAGGAAGACAGATTCATTCAAATATTTCCATTCATGTGTCTTCGCTGGAGCTGGCTTGCACTAAGACTCTGGCCTACAGCTGGTGTGCTGCATGAGCACTTTACCAGTCAGCCCAGTACACATCAGATGATTCATTTTAAAAAAACGTAAATCTTAGCTCTGATTCCTGCACATGGACAAGTCCTATGTTAAAGGAACAGCTAAGCTATAGCTTGAGTTAACTGCAGTAAAGGTGTGAGCTAACAGTTTAAAGAGGGATTGAGCAATGGCAGCACTAAGACACACTCATGGCAGAGAAGAAAACTGTGAATCAAGCCTCACAGACAGAAACCACACATCTCCATTTCACATCACCTCATAACTTATATGAGAAGTATTGTTGAATGGTAAAGTTCAAGTCAGTACATTAAAAGTTCTGCTTGCTCACTATCTGATGCAGAAAATTACCATTCAAGAAAACAAGAAATAGGGAATTTCAGTGAGAATCTTGGAGATCACTTACAAACTTTTTGTCCTGCAGGATCAATCTGCACACATATTTTGCCCCAATTTAACTGCCTCCAGTCATAAATAAATCTAATTAACTGGGGGTGTAAACCTCCGGTGAGGATGCAGTTATAGCTACAGCCACATTAATGATTATAAATATTTAATTACACTGATTTAAGAGCTGCTGCTATGAAATTGGTGTGAAGACTATGAATATGCAGCTTTATGCCCTTAAAAACACATGATTTACTTAAAGATAAAAAAATTTGAAGCATCATATTCTGACATCTTTTTGTATAAAAATAAAATAAAATTAAAATAATTAAAAATATTTTTGTCTTCATCTTCCTTTGATTTAAAACATCGTATATTTCCTGTGAGGCCTGCACTGGCAGGGGGGTTGGACTCCATAAGGTGCCTTCCATCCCCTACCATTACATGATTCCATGATATTTTTGAATGATATTTCACATAGCTGGTTTTCACTGCACAGTGTGACTGTCAGGAGAGTAGGAACCTACAAAATGCCCTGATTTCTCAGGCAATGGAAACAGACAGAAGTTCACTATACATACTCCATATTATTTTTAAGCAGATGAATACAGTGTTGCAGATGAGCCCGGCCTTTCACTGTTAAAAAGATGGCTTTGCCAGAATCATCTGACAAAGTTTTATAAAAAAAAAAACTTTTAACATATCTAAGTGTGGTCTTTCATACATTTTTGAACTGAATAACCACCTCCTGATCTGGTAAACAGTCTTCAATATTGCTCATTATTTAAAAGCTGATTTAGAATGTAGAAGAGTTTTACAATGATCCTTTGTTGCAAAATAATGATCAGCTATGATAACTGCCTGGAATCAAAAATCCACTCAAATTGCTGCAACACTGCACTTCCCATACTCCAACAGAATAGGCACATGGCAAGCAAACTGGATTTTTCTGAAATATTTAGCAACAAACATTTACAGTGCACAGACATTCCAGCTACGAAGGCCCTCAAAACGTACCTTGGCAGTTTGGGAAGCGCTGGTAAAAGCGAGCCTGTTCGTCTGTAGTTAAAAAAGCCTCCAACTGCTAACACTCCAATTATTATGATTAGTATGACTGTCAGCAACACTGCTACTGCTGCTATCAAAGACAGAAGAATAAGCAAACAGTCAAGCAGGAGTAGTTCAGTGTAAGAGCAAGCCCAGAGCATTAAAAGCTTGACATTGAACAGGTATCATGAGGCATTGTACATTTTTTAGCTCAAAATATCAAATGTATTATATACTTGAAACTTACTTGTTCCAGGAGGCACTCCCTTTGACAATCCTATTTCACAGTAATTCCCAGTGTAGCCGTAAGAACACCTGTAAATGTAATGACAGCTGACTGAATGGCTTTTATTAAGTATAGGATCTCAGCTTTTTTATTATATTCTGTAATGTTTATCTACATGCCATAAATTTTAACTCCATATTCAGTAATTATCCATTTCTCTGACTGTAAATATAGTACATCTGCTATCTTCATAGAATTAACTGTGGAAATAAAAAGTGCTGAGTCAGAAAACTTGTCACTGAAGTCCAAAGATTTGGTTTCAGCGGAGCATCAGTGGCACCTACTGGCTGCTCAAGCTGTATTTCATGAGCACTACATCTCCACTGTTACAATTGTCTAGTATAGCCTTTTCCTAGAAACTTCAGAAGTTTGCCTTTGGCTTTTTCATTGGGTTTGGGGTTTTTTTGGCTTTTTATTTTGTTTGGGGTTTTGATTTCTTGGGTTTTTTTTTGGTTGGTTGATTGGTTGGGCTTTTTGTGGCTTTTATTTTGGTTTTAGGTTTTTTACAAATTGATTAATTTATATTGCTTATTTGATGATATTTTTATGTGTATAAGTGGTTTTCTCTAATTATTACCAATATGCAGCTGCCCATGTATGACATCTTCTGAAGCATTTCCAACACATTTCAAAGAGCTTAACTGTTTTGTGAGACTAAATCAGCACAATCTGACCCAGGACTACCCTAATAACATACTGACTTACTTGCATTTTGGAAGACCACTTTCATCTATATAGCATGTTCCTCCATACATACACCTGCATGCTGGTGGCATTGTGGGAGGGGATTCGATAGCTGCAAATTTCAAAAGCCCCATATATGTTATCAAGACGTCTTCAACAATTTGATTTATCTCTACAGAACTTGCATATGCAAACTCACAGGCTGCTTTTAAGAAGATTTGCTTTTTTAGTAGTACATGCATTTCTTGCTCTTATATTTATTCTGCCAAATTAGCTTATATTAATTACAGTAAAACCTGTTCCCAAAAAATGATTACTTATTCAGTAAAAGTAGGCATAGACAATTCAAAAGCTGTTTGTCTCGTCACTTTCACCCACGCAGTGCAGCCCACCACCACTCTTCAAACCTCTCAATTCAGAAAGCAGCACTACTTGATCTCCGTTGCCCAGACTCTTCTATCCAACAAGCTGGAAGTTGCACAGAGAGGGCAAAACTGTGATGCAAATACTTATGAAGAAAAGCAGTGGATGGTAATGCACCTAACAGGAGGGCCCTTTAAAATTTCATACCTTCTGACAGTGAAAATGAGAGAGAAACGCAAAGTCCTCAGAGTTTTCTGTCACTACAGAGCACAGGCTGACAGACTGGCACCAGATAGTGCAGAAGCTTGCTCTTCATCATGCCCGTGTCTCAGCTGCATGTCAGGAGCCCTTAGGTGCCCAAGTGGTAGTGCTGCCTGAGCTGGCCCAAACACAGAGCTATAAAGGTTCTGATGTTACTCTAATGCTGAGTCAAGTTAAAAAAAAAGTGGGTAAAAGAAGTGAAAAGGTGTACTGGTCTTCAGTAGGACATTGGGATATGCTGTCAGAAAAATGTATTTCACATAGGAAAAGCTCTAGATCTTAGACATCATCATCATAGGGCATAAATTAAGGATAGACTTAGACAGTCTGTCTTACACTGATAAGCTAGATCATAGTATTTTTGTCATAAAATTTTTATCATCCTGAGGTATAGGAAGTCTCTTGCTACAATGTTCCTTACAGGTAAAACTCCCTTCAGGTAGAATGGGATACAAAAAGGGGAAAGGCAGAAGTCTTATGGCTGTGTTTCTCAGTAGCTGCAATATGGGAAAAGGACAAAATAAACCAAATGTATATACAAAATCAGTATGGCACTTATGGCAGTCTCAGTTCACTGGCTAAAACATTTGGTAAAGCCATGATAAAAACTGAAGCTCAAAAATGGAGACAGTACTGTATATCTTGTTTGCTGTCTCCTTCTCTTCCTCAAAGTAAGGTCAAGAACAGTTTTCCTAATTCCTGGACAGCTTCAGCAGCAAATCAAAAATGCACTGTCCCCAGAGCAATAAACAGAAAATATCAAATACAATCAACAGTGCTCTTGATCCCTAATTTAAACAGATATTGCAAACTTCCATTCATGATTACATCTTATTACTAGCTTCCCTTTCTGCAGCTCACACCACATGGCAATAGGAAAGAGCATTAATAATTATTAAGAAAACGTAATTTAGAGATAAGGCAGTATAAAAAGACACTTTCTCTTTTCAGGCAAAAAGAAGAGAATTCAGAGAAGATCAACCACAGAAAAGATGCAAGACATAATGTTACATAGCATAATTTACTAGAGATATTTTGCAAGGACAAGAACAAGGACATCTGGCTACCACCCACATCACTGTAAGCTCAGAATGCAGACTCTCAGCTATGGAAATTGAAATCCTGCAGTGGTACGCTCTTTCTTCTCAGGAAAGGCTGAGCAATTGTATTTTATTGGTGCTCCTGGAAGCACTATGGGGCCTTTGCTGCAATGCAACAGCCAAGGAATAAATTCTAGTGCTTAAAAGGCCTGTCAGTATATGGTAACTAGATAGAAGTTATCTTTGTTCACACTGAGTTCTATAAGCATTGCTTCAAATTTCTACTGTATTCTATTATACTGATCAAATAATTCCTTGTACAGGATTGTAAACATAGTTGTAAACAAGAATTTGTCAGAAATTCTCTAGGTCTGAAATCAATGCATTTTTAAAAAAGTAAAATTTAACATTTTGGAATTTCAAAACAAAAATCAGAAACTGTGACCAGTTTTGGAGCCAAGTCCGGACTGGTTGGTGTGATAAATCTATATCCATTTTACAAATGGCATGCAGAGATTAAATGAAATGCACAAGGTGACCACAAGTCAGTGATGGCTGAGAATAAAAGACAGATGTCCTGACTTACCAACATCTATTATATCAGTTAGCTCATCCCTTCATATTTCTAATTCAGTAATGCATTTGCATTCCTAAAGGAAAGCTTCCTGTCTTTCATTTCCAGTTTGATAAATTATTCTACCTGCATCACACTCTGTGCTGCTGCCTTCTATGAATCGAGTCCCTTGAGGACAAGTGCAGGTGTACCCTCCTGGTCTCAGCAAGCAGAGGTGGCTGCAGACATCTTTACAAGGATTAGGCACTAAAAAAAAAAAAAGAAAAGAGTGAGAAGCAATGCAGCACATTCCTGAGATAAGGCAGGTCAATTCCATAGTCAGTAGTGTATCTCATTAATATCACACACCACAAATCTAACCAAGCCTAGATCCATTTTTTAAAACAAGTGATGTCCAAATACTACATTTATATCAGAACCTTCTCTCTGCCTTTTCTTACATTCTTAAGGGAGAGACCATGGCTGTTGAGAGCCAGTGTAGCACCAAGGAGAAAATTAATATATCCAAGCAACATGGAGCTTTCTGACTCTGAAAGCTAAAACACCTATAAAGAGGAATATGACAGATTTTCCTCCAGACATCCTCCCCTGTGAATACTGTGTACATGTCATAGCTGAAGTATCCCCCTTGGAGGCAGTATTAAATGGCCAGCACTTTGTTACCAGGATAAATTCATATTGTGACTGCCACCTCCATAACAACTCCAATTACTGATAGATGTATTATCAGAAGACTACTAAGCTCTTTCGATACCAGCTTTGATCTCATAGCAAAGAATGGCTCACCAGGATGCTAATTTGCTAATTACCTACCTGACTGATTGTATCTGTGCTGGTGATAGATGCGCACTTGAGTAAGCCACGGATTTACAGTCAGCACTTTCACTTTTTCTCCACTTCCAAATTTATTTTTCTTCCAGACTTCTCCTCGTTCTTTAGCTATCCAATATAAATGGCCTTCAAAGACATCAAGGCTGTATGGACTGCCTACTTCTCAAAGGAACGAAACAAAAGAATGTCAGCAAGCAAATCTCCAGCAGGATCAATAAAATTGCTGTTCCTCTTCAGCTTAAATATATCATCTAATCCTTTCATTTTAAGATATTTGCAGCTATAAATATACATCCTCACATGCCTGAACACTTCACAGAATCACAGAATGTCAGGGGCTGGAAGGGACCTCGAAAGATCATCCAGTCCAATCCCCCTGCCACAGCAGGATCACCTATACCAGAACTTCATGTCACTTTACCTACAGATTGCTTAATAATACACATAAAAAAGCTAGAATCCTATTTTCCCTATTTGGCTAATGTAAATTACACTCAGGGAGTCTAGTTGTCAGGCACCGTGAGCTCTGAATCTGGTGGGTCATTTATTCCTGCATAAAAGAGGAGAAAACACTACCAAGACTTACTCTTTGAAAAGCTCCTGAAGCTAGGCCCACTTGCAAAGCCCAAGGGATTGTTAGCCTACATCTTGGTCACTGTTATATTAATCATTATAGTGAGTTCTTACCTCCATGTAATACTATGGTTCTGTCTGTCCCATCAGGTCTCATGGATTCGATAATATTTTCTTTAGAATCACTCCAATAGATCCTATCATTGTTCAAATAATCAATAGAAAGACCTGTTGGCCAGCCAAGGTCTTCAGAGACCAGAGTTTGTCTTTGTTGTCCATCCATCCAGGCACATTCAACCTTTGGCTGCCTTCCCCAGTCAGTCCAATACATGAGCCTGAAAGGACAGAACTAGAATTTAATATGGCTCAGAATCTGGTCACCATTATTATCTTTTGAAGTGTCAGTTACGGAACAGAGAGCTATTCAGCAACCTATGTTTTGCAGATGTGATCAGCAAAGTCACAGAAAGTTCACTAAACAAGGTTGTTTCAAGTGCATAAGATAAATACCAGAAGAAGAATGTTTGCATCTTCTGTCCTGATTAGGAGAGTGGTTTTAATGACAATTTATCATTCTCAGTGGAAGAAAAATGACTGAACATCCATCAGTCATAAAGCAGCAGAGACCAGATGACTCCAGGGAGCCATGCTGCTTGATTCCAGCTGAGTCATACTGCACATATCTAGTGATTCATCATCCAACACAAGATGCAGCAAGCACAGCTGTTGAAGGTACCAGTGCATTTCAACAGCTTTCCACTGTGAAGGAGGCTACAAATGTATCGCTTGAAGCTGGTAAAGACACATTCTCGTCCATATACCTATTTCAGTAGTAGCAGAAGTTCAGTAGGTAAACCATACTGTAGAAAAGAGATTTTTATTTGACCTAGCTGGTGTTGTTACCAACACAAGCACCCACATGAAAACTAATCCCAAAATACTTTCCCATATATACAAATTTCCTAACATTAGTAAAGAGAACCTCCAGAAAGCATTCCCTCAGTCTTTCCTGTAAAATTTACCATTGCAGGGTTTTTTTGATATTGAGTAGCACTGAAAATAATCCTGGGAAGTCCTATAGTACTTACCCACGTTTTGGATTCACAGCAATAGCTGCTGGTTGATCCAGCAGAGAAAAGATAAGCCATTTTCTGTACCGTCCATCTAATTTTGCTACCTCTATGCGATTAGTCCCTGAATCCGTCCAGTAAAGATGTCTGAATTACATAAAACACAAAACATTTCAAAAGTAAGTAGTTTATATTTGGGAGAGGAATTAAAAACCACTATTTTTATTCTGAAGAAAAGCTATATCAAACCCATACAAAATTAATGGAATGAAACTGCATTGATAAAATCTGAACTTTTTCAGTCTGGAAAATAGAGACCCTAAATACAGGTGAGTTTAGCAAATGTGATCTATCAACTCACTAGTTTTCTCCTCTAAGTTTCTGCAGCTACCTCTGTTTCCTGCGGAATAATAAAGGGTTACTGAGAATTGTCATTATTACTTTTGAGCACCAGAGGTGGCCAATAAGCATCTTTAAAGATTCAGTTTTCCAGGAGATGATGAGGTTCATTACAAATAAAAGTTTATTTACCATGCAATTTATCTAGTAACTCCAAAGGTATCCAGCTTATTAGTCCACAGCTTCTCTCTAGGCTCTTGTCTTCTGACAGAGATGGTTCATGAATAAATTGTTACCAGATCAGAAGCAAAGGTATTTAGTCCCTACATAGAGGGCACTCAGTATACTCTTCCTTGGGTTTTGTAGATGGCCAGAAGGACTGTCTCAAACTATGTATATCAGTTTTTATATAATGTGCAGACACTTGAATATGGGGGGTTAAATAAGTTTCGACATAGTTCTGAAATCACAGAATCATAGAATGTTAGGGGTTGGAAGGGACCTCCAGAGATCATCAAGTACATCCCCCCTGCCAAAGCAGGATCTCCTAGGGCATGTTGCACAGGAACATATCCAGGTGGGTTTTGAAAGCCTCTAGAGAAGGAGACTCCACAACCTCTCTGAGCAGCCTGTTCCAGTGCTCCATCACCCTCACAGTAAAGAGGTTTTTCCTGATGTTGAGGTGGAATCTTCGATGCTTGAGTTTATACCCATTGTTTCTTGTCCTATCCTTAGGCACTACAGAAAAGAGATTGGTTCCTTCCATTTGACACCCACCCTTCAGATATTTATAGACATTAATAAGGTCCCCTCTCAGTCCTCTCCTCTCAAAAATAAACAGCCCCAGTTCCCTCAGTCTTTCTTCATAGAGGAGATGCTCAAGTCCCTTAAACTTCCTCAGCCTCTGTTGGACTCTCTCCAGTAGATCCCTGTCTCTCTTAAATTGGGGAGAGCCAAAGCTAGACCACAGGTGTGGTCTAACTAAAGCAGAGTAGAGGGGGAGGAGAACCTCCCTACACCTGCTGGACACAGTTTTCTAAATGCACCCCAGGATGCTATTGGCCTTTCTGGCTGCAAGGGCACATTGTTGTCCCACGGATAACCTGCTATCCACCAGGATTCCAAGGTCTTTCTCTGTGGTGCTGCTTTCCAGCAGGGCGACCCCAAACCTGTACCGGTACCTGGTGTTATTCCTCCCCAGACGCAGAACCCTACACTTGTCCTTATTGAAGCTCATGAGATTCACCTTCACCCAGCTCTCCAGCCTGTCCAGATCACATTGGCTAGCAGCACAGCCTTCTGGTGTGTGAGCCACCCCTCCCAGTTTCATAACATCAGCAAACTTGCTGTGGGTACGCTCTATCCCCTCGTGCAGGTTGTTGATGAAAATACTGAACTAAACTGGACCCAGTACTGATCCCTGGTGAACACCACTGGCCACAGGCCTCCAGCTTGACGTTGCGCTACTGATCACAACACTCTGACCCTTGTTGTTGAGCCAATTTTCAATCCACCTCACAGACCATTTGTCTATGCCACATTTCTTGAGTTTTTCTACAAGGATGTTATGGGAGACAGTATCAAAAGCCTTACTGCAGTCGAGGTAAATGACATCCGCTGCTCTTCCATCATCTGCCCATTTGGTCATGGCTTCATAGAAGGACATAAGATTAGTCAAGCAGGATTTCCCTCTGGTAAATCCATGTTGTCTACTCCTGATAACTTTCTTTTCTTCCATGTGGTTAGAGATGGCCTCCAGAATGAGCTGGTCCATTACCTTTCCAGGGATGGACATGAGGCTGACTGGTCTGTCATTGCTTGGGTCTTCCCTCTTGCCCTTTTTGAAGGTTGGAGTGACTTTGGCTCTCTTCCAGTCATCAGGCACCCTCTCCTGTTCTCCATGGTTTTTCAAAAATGATGGAGAGCAGCTCAGCAACAGTATCAGCCAGCTCTTTCAGCACACGTGGATGCACCCCATCGGGGCCCATGGATTTGTGTGTTTTCAGTTTACCCAAGTGATTTCTAACCCAGTCCTGACTGACTAGCAGAGTATCTTTCTCTCTCCAGTTCTGCTCTCTTACTTACAGTGACTGGGGTTCCTCAGGGCTGGTTTTGGGAGTAAAGACTGAGGTAAAGGAGGCATTCAGCAGCTCTGCCCTCTCTGTGTCCTCTGTTACCATATCTCCCACCTCATTTAGCAGTGGACCCACTTTTTCCCTACTCATCCTTTTCACATTAATGTATTTGAAAAAGCTCTTGTTTTCTTTCACCTCTGTGAGGAGACTAAGTTCCAAGAGAGCCTTGGCCTTTATTGTTGAGTGTCTACATACCCTGGCAACATTTCTATAATCCTCTCAATTAACCAGACCCTTTTTCCACATATTGTAAACATAACTCTTCCATCTGAGTTTTTTCAGGAGCTCCTTGTTTATCCATGCAGGTCTCCTGTCTCCTCTGCTTGATTTTTTTTTTTTTTAAGGGAATACACTTATCTTGAGCTTGGAGGAGGTAATGTTCGAATATTAACCAGCTCTCTTGGGCCCCCCTACCTTCTAGAGCCCTAGCCCATGGGATACTTCTAAGTAGATCTTTGAAGAGGACAAAGTTAGCCCTCTTAAAGTCCAGGGTAGAAGTTTTACTTACTACCCTGCTTCTTTCCCTAATGATATTAAACTCTAACATGCCATGGTCACTACAGCCAAGACTACCCCCAACTATAACATCTGCAAACAGGCCTTCTTTGTTTAATACAAGATCAAGTATCACACCTCTCCTCGTTGGTTCTTTAACCACCTGCAGCAGAAATCAGTGTAACACTATGCTTGAAGTGCTGAAGGTGCTAGCCTCACCAGGATGCTGGTGATACATATCTTTTATCCTTGCTCTCATGACCACAGAGATTTGTGAATAGAAATTCAGACACTCACTTCTGCCATCAGAGATATTTGATTTTCTGTGTGGCCTGCAGTTCATGAAGTAAACAGCAAAATAACCTGAAGGTGAATGCTAGCCCAGACCTTAATATATCTATCTCACATTTAAAAACTGCTGCAAGATACAATTTTCCATTTCTTTTTTTTTCCATCATGACTGGCACATTTTTTCACATTAGTGAATCATTTCATCCAGTCAGACCAGCTTTATCCTGATCTAGAAATCTGAGTTACATACTGCACAAGCAACTCCGTAACTACTTCATTTTTAGAACACAACATCTAATACAGCATGCACCACTGAACACAAAGAGTCTACATAATGAAAGGTACATATCAGGCCCCAAACTTGATTAGGTCTTTTCCCAATCTTTGCTTTTTGAATCATCAGGGAATAAAAAATAAAAAAAGGTTTCTGTTGGCACAAACACAACTCAGAAATAAGCGCTACCTAGCTGTAATCCAGGCCTTAAGCACCTTCCAATCATAGATAGAGGACATAAAAGGGTAAGTATTCATCCTCTTAGTTGACAAGCATGTGACAGAGGGGAAGTAGATAGTAAGTTCCTTCTTTTATTTTCAGCTTTCCAGAAATGTCATGCTATGTATTTAATATCGTTCTTCTTCACCTTATTGACTGCATTACTAAGAACACCCAAAATTTGTCAGCAGCTTTTAGGTTGACTCATCTCTGTAACCTCTGTCCAGGCAGCTTCAAAGTGAATCCTGACTGCATTTCATCATTTCTATCTACAAACATCAGGATCCTCTCAACATCATACTAAATGAACGACACCTATGCCTGTCTACCACATCCTTTAACAGTTACATTGCAAATAAGAAAATACACCATCAACATCAAACTCCTAAAAGTCATGCTCAACTTTCTCCCAGCTCTTCCCTGAGGGAGGGAAAATAAGCAATGATCTCATGTTTTCTAGGATTAAGTTTAAGAATTATCTAAAAAAACTGCAGAGCCAACAAGAGGGAGAAATAACTCTGCAACACAATTACAAAACTGTAACCATGTAACCACTATAACCATGAGTGGTGCTGTCAATACACCAGAGGGACAGGATGTCATCCAGAGGGACCTGGACAAGCTGGAGAGGTGGGCCCAG
>JAAGNO010005804.1:34578-46808 GCA_033439905.1 Ceryle rudis | reverse complement strand
AGAAGTAGTAAATATAAATCTAAATGTAAAGGTAAATATGTATACAAATATAAATACTATTAAAAACCAATCTTTTGTGTTTATAAGTATTTCAATGCCTTGACAAGAACCAGAATGCTACTTGTTCATTTTCACCTATATTTAAGTGCAAATTTTGTAACACTAGAAGGAATTAATAGATTTTTCTTGATTAACACAGAAATCCCATATGCTAACAGGAAATTTCATGTTGTACCTATGGACAGTAATTCAGAGATATTCTAATGGTTTGTATATGATTTTATTAGCACAGAACTAATTTAGTTACAGCTCAACTCTTATCTATAGGTAGAAACAAGAGAACCAGGAAAATTAGTGATTTTATGCTGTTTTGTTTTGGTTCAGGTTATATTCCTAGATACAGAGAAGCTGCATATTTAAGTAGAGACTCTGAATATTTTCACTATGATTTTTGGACCACTTCCAGTGGGACCTAGAATGCAAATACAGGAAGAAGTAGGCTATGTCATCTAGTGATTCGTATCACCTACTACTCCAGACTTTCTGACTCTGGTTTGCTATAGGGTCAGTGGTTAGAAATACGTACAATGCTTACAACACCTATAAATGCTACCACTGCAACCTGACATGAGCAATTACTCAGTTGTTTTATTCTTTTCTGTGTACATACTCAATGTAATTTAGATGGGCATCTGCCCAGTAGAGCTTGTCGTTGGTGTAATCTATGGTGAGTCCATTGGGCCACTCTAACTTCGTAGAGATAATCACCGTCTTCTCCTTGCCATCCATGCCTGCTCGTCCTATATAGGCTCGATCTGCCCAGTCTGTCCAGTAAATCTGTCTGTTCAAATAAATACTTAGAGTTAGGATTGTAATAAAAATATGCTGAAGTTTGTATTAGAAGCCACACCTCAAATACAGTATTTCCTGTAACAGAACTAAAGCAGGGATTGAGGAAGGTAAGAAAAACATTACTGTATTGCTTACTTTAACTGCTACAGCAGAAAACTGTGTCATCACAATTACCTTCAAAGAATCACAGAATCACAGACTGGAAGGGACCTCTGGAGATCATAGAGTCCAACCCCTCTGCCAGAGTAGGATTACTTAGGGCAGGCCACACAGGAACATGCCCAAGTGGGTTTTGAAAGCCTCCAGAAAAGGAGACTCCACCACCTCTCTGGACAGCCTGTTCCAGTGCTCCATCACCCTCACAGTAAAGAGGTTTTTCCTGATGTTGAGGTGGAACTTCCAGTGCTCCAGTTTGTGCCCATTGCCCCTTGTCCTGTCACTGGGCAATACTGAAAGGAGACCAGCCCCATCCTTTTGACACCCACTCTTCAGATATTTATAAACATTGATAAGATCTCCTCCCAGCCTTCTCTTCTCCAGGCTAAACAGCCCCAGGGCTCTCAGCCTTTCCTCATAAGAGATGTTCCAGTCCCTTAATCATCCTTGTAGTTCTTCATTGGACTCTCGCCAGTATTTCCCTGTCTCTCTTGAACTGGGGAGCCCTGAACGGGACACAGTACTCCAAATGCAACTGGCAGCCCCACTGTCCATCAAACCATGCCCACTTCTAACAACCTTTTAGCTTTGCAGTCAAAACTTTCTTGACCACATGGAACCAAATTCCACTTTGAATGATATCTGACAGCCCTGCATATATACCTACAAAACGCAAGCTACTATCTTTCTTAATTTGCAACTACAACCTAACACCAGGCAAATCTAACTGCGGTCAGACAAATTTCATTTGAGATTCTCAGAGACAGTGCAAGACTATTTGCAAAAGAAAGAAAAAGCACTCTTGAAATGTCATACCCGTATTTTGGATGAAGAACAATTGCTCTGGGGTACTGAAAGCAGAAAGTGTTGTTGGCATCCACACACTGATCCACCAGCTTTTTCCGGAATCTTCCATCAAGTTCAGAGACGTAGAGGCAATCTTTGTAGGCATCCACCCAGTACAATTTTCTGAAATGTTTTAGAGCTAATTTATGTTCTCTTATTTACTGTTTGTTTGCTTTACAGCATCTTGAATTTCACTTTTTTATTTCACCTAGAGGCAATATATCCACTGTAAAGGCAGATACTGTCAGCACATACTGTACTGACTTCTCTTCCACTCCATGCTCCAGACTGCCATTTTCACTCCTGCTGTTCCTGCATCCACAGCTATTGGTGCTAAATTCAAGCTTGCAGGTGCCCAGTAATCATGTGCCATTTGCCTATGAATTCCTAACCCCCCTCTTCCCTTCCTCTCATACCAACAATGGCCAGCAAAAGGCATCAGGAAAACAGACGTGCAGTGCAATGGATTGTGACCAGGGCTGTAAAGTATTGGAGAAAATCATTATCTGTTCCATGCTACCACCTCTGCTCTCATCAAACAGGTAGGACAGTTGCCAGGTTCTCCTTTAAAAACTCCTAAACAGTTTGACAGCCTAATTTAAACTTCACTTAGAATTTTTTAACACTTCTATTACTTTGCCCAGGAATTATACACAACTGTAATCAAAAAAATCATGCAAGCTCAAGGAATGAGTTTTAAAAGCCTGCATCAAAACAAAGCATTTAATTGCAGTAGAACTACAGCAAACTGCTTTGAAATTGGCTGCACAGCTGGTCAGCTCCAGCACCCACAGGGCCATTCTAGAAATAGCCTGCCAGATACAACTTCTGTGTATACTACCCTGGTTAGTACCATTCCCACCAGAGAGGAGAAGGTAGCCTTCCCCAACCTGCAATTCAGAGCATCTTGCAGTCTACTCTCTGTACTGAAAATGAGCAGAAAACCTCATCAACCATTTTATCATCCTTCAGCCTTTTTGAAACACCTACACAGAAAACTGACTGAAGACATAACTAATGGTAGCTGCAATAATTCAGCAGCTGTATTAGTAATAAAGCAGTAGGACCACTTTGGCTAAACCTGGGCTTTTCCTTCCTTATCTCTTCAGGAAACAGAACGTATTTGGGACTACTGGCAACATTAATTATCATTAGGTTTAGAGACAAAGCGACTTAAAAACTATTGACACATTCATATAAACAAACTCATATAAGTTCCAAATGTGACTTCTTGAATTATTCTCTTTATTTTGCAGAGTCTGATCCATGATACTTAAACTTTTCATACTGATAATACTGCTCTCAAAACAAAACCTGATGAAACACAGCCAGTACTGAGAGGGCACCACATAAGGACAGTTTCTGTGGGAGTAAATTAAGACTATTTTTTGACATACATTTAAAATTACCATAATGCAAACTGCTTTCCAATTACCTCACCCTTATACTGCCCTCCTTACAGCAAATGATGTGGATCATGTTGTTTTGGTGTCAGTTAAAGATGTGTTTTTCAAGAGCAAAAGAAACATGCTTTTTGCATTGGTACAGGAGCTAAATGTCATTGATATTATTATTACTACTTACTTCATTGGAAGCCTGCATCCCAACCCCAACAAATGCTAACAAAGGAATGAAGAGCCTAAGCTCAGAATCCCTACCTGATAGCCACATGTAACATCCCACCTGCTTGCTTGCCTAATCTGTCTATTAATGGTTTCCTAACAAGTTTTTCTCAAGGGTCATATGCACTACATATTACTGAGGAGAGAGCAACTCTGATATAACCTCATTATACTAGATATGAGAGCAGTTAGAAGTGTTACTTAATGTATTAGATGCTGACAAAAAATTCCAGAGCATTGTGTAAGATTGCATTCACAATTCTAAGCTATTTCAGCACTCACTGGGAATTTCCTGTGAAGTGGAAGAAAAACCCTAAGATAAACTCCCTCACACATCATTTCCTTAATAAACCAGAAAGACAGAAAATGTATTTTCTTACCTGCCAACCCAGTCAACAGCGATACCTTCCCCGCTGGGCACATCATCACTTATCACTGCCTCCTTATTTGTTCCATTTAGGAACATTCGTTCAATGACCTTCCTCCCCACATCAATCCAGTACAACCTTTTTTCCACCCTGTCAAAGTCCAGTGCCACCACATTTCTCAGTCCTTGCAAAATGAGAGAGTAAGACTGGCCATCTGCTGTGAGATTTCTCAGATAGTAACGGTTGCTAAAAATAAGGTATGGGGAGATATTACTATTTTGACGGCAACTTTTTCCATCAGGCTCCCGGATATAGCCTGGGGCACACTTACAGATGTAGGAGCCAGCTGTGTTCTCACAAATCTGGCTACATACTGATGGAGTTTCATTGCACTCATCAATATCATCACAAGTCCGTTTATCAGACATAAGTTTGTATCCGGAATGACAAGAACAGTAGAAACTTGTCTGTGTGTCTGTACAGTCATGATCACATCCACTGATTGAAGGGTCACTGCATTCATTTACACCTGGGGAGGGAAAGGAGTTTGATTCAAGGAACCAGATAGCAAAGAAAACAGCGCAGTCACTTTCCAGCGTACTCCCTGTCACACTCTCCCTGCTACCCCTTGAAAACACTGAATATGAATCTAAGCTGCTGTAATAATGAAGCAAGGAACAGAATCTAATCTAATTTCAAATTATTCTAGCACTTTTGAGTGCTGTCACCAAATACACTGAGTGAAAAATTTACACCTATGAATGGCGTGTTTTGGAAATGTAAGGCAAATACATAACAATGTATAAACTACATCTAGTTTATGTAATTAGCTAATTTTCTTGGTTTGTTAAAACAGTATATAATAAGTATAATATAATTAACAAAACAAAAATTTAGATATATATGTTTCTTAGAATCCTTCTGAGAGGCGATGGAAGAGATGCGACTTGTGATTAAGCAATTGCCTTAGAAGTCCATTTTTTTAAAGCTGCCTAAGCATTTTAAATTAAATAAGATAGTACAAATATATCTACACATACCACATCCTTTTTCATCACTATTATCTAAGCAATCATCCAACCTATTGCAGACTTTAACCATTTCAATGCAGTTTCCATTGTCACATTTAAAATGATGGGGAGAGCAGGTCGCTTCTGGTGTACTACAGAGATGTTCCAGCTCATCAGATTCATCACCACAGTCATTATCCCCATCACAGATGTAGGCCTTGGAAATGCAGCGCCCATTCTGACAAGTGAACTGGTGCTGTTGACATGGTTCATAGATGCATCCCCTTTCATCACTGCTGTCACCACAGTCATTCCGCCTGTCACATCTGAAGAAAAATGAACACTTTCTTTCAAATGTAAGGTGGCAACCACTATCTCTAGAGCAGATAGATAGATACACTCTCCTAGTTTCCAAAGGTCAGATATCATTGGTTCCAATGGAAGAGACTTTCAGAAATCAGGTTCATATACGAAGTCTGATCCTGCGAGTCCTGCTTGTATTCCCTGTATGTATTACAAGCTGAACAGAACCACTCCAGGAGAGGTTACTAGGCACAATAAAAAGGATTAAATGCTAACGGTGAGCACTGGGGACATTAACATGGAAAATTCCAGAGCATTTTCAAGTTAAAACAAATGCATGAATGCAGAGTAGATAAATAGTTTCATTACAATTGGCAGATCTACTTAACAACTAAACAGTGTGAAGAAAAGGTTGAATTAGCTCCTTCACTTTAAGTAAATCTTGAGAATTTCTGCAGCAGCTCAGGAAGTTACAAACCTATAAGTGTTTCGGATGCACAAGCCATTACTACAGGTAAACTCATTTTCCGTGCAAGCTCTTCGTGTGCAGTTCTGGTGTTCATCAAGTGCATCACTACAGTCAGCGTCACCATCACAGACCCATGCCCGAGGAATGCACCTCCTGAGTGGAGGTCGATTGTTGGCACATGTGAACTCTGCTGCTGTGCAGTTGCGGTTTGCTGAAAGAAAAGCACGTTCACTGACACACCAAGTCATACTCCATGTATGTAACACCCTGCCTGCCCTGCCCCAAACAGAGCCTGGATATCCACCCACAATCTACTGTAGAGTCATGCTGCACAGCACATGCAGAGAGAGATACCACTGCACCCTCCCATATACAGAACTCACACACATTCCCACTAATTTTCTTTCAGCTTTGCTCTTCATAGAGACTGATTGGGAGCCAAAGCCCTTTAGGATTCCTTAGGCCATGCTTCCATGTGCAGAACTCTGGATCTTGCTGGATTCTCAGCATAAGCTTTTCATGCATCTGGACAAATTTTCTGGAATCTGAGGAGGTGTTAGGCCTAGGCTCTCTGTCCCCTGCTCTCTTCAAGGTATTCTGTGCTCCAGGGTAGAAGAGTGAGCACCACTGCAGTTAAAAAGGGCAAGGACTGCAAGTGTATCCAGCTGCTGTTAAAAGAATCAAGGAGCAGTACCAGGCTTGGTGAATCTTCTTCCCTTTCTTCATCCCCTAAACACTCATGTTTATTTTGCTCACTAAATTTTAAAGAGATTATGCCAAAACCATATGCATAATATGCAACAATATGCACAAGATGTAGTACATGATCAGGGATTATCTGCACTGAAGCTGCTAATGCTGCCCAGATCACATAAACAACTGTGGTGGTTTGACCCTGGCTGGAGGCCAGTTGCCCACCAAGCTGCTCTATCACTTCCCCCCCCAAATCCTCCTCTCAGCTGGACCAGGGGGAAGAAAATAAGATGAAACTTATAGGTTAAGACAATGGCAGCTTAATGAAAAGCAAAGCAAGGCCATGCATGGAAGCAAAAGAAAACAAGGAGTTATTCTCTACTTCCCATTAGCAGGTGATGTTTGGCCCCTTCTCCAGGAAGCAGGGCTCCAAAGGCATAGCAGTTGCTTCAGACTAAAAGCAGATGTCAGCCTCCCTCCCCTTTTCCCAGCTCTTTATTTTAAACTGATGTCATACAATATGGAATTTCCCTTTGGTCAGTTTGGGTCAGCTGTCTCAGTTGTGTCCCTTCCCAAGATCTTGTCCCTTCAATCCCACTGCAGGGGGAATGTTAGAAAAACATCCTTGGTGCTGTGGGAGCCCTGCTCAGCAGCAGCCACAACACGGGTGTGTTATCAGCACCTTCCTAGCTCTCAGTGCAAAGCACAGCACTGGGAGGGCTGCTATGGGGAAAATTAACTCCAGCTCAGTCAGACCCAATACAACAGCCCAGGTTAATTATATCTCCATTTTAATTCAGCAACTGAAAATAGTAATCACAAAATTAGAAAAATGTGTTGTTTTTTTTAACCATAAAATATTCAATTTTAATTCAAGATAATGAAAATTAAGGTATAGGAATGTAAACCCAGCTGGCCTCTAAGAACCACACAGACAGTCATTCTCACCCCAGTGTAGAGGCATAAAATTGGAAGGGTAAAAGTATGAAAACTTATGGGTTGAGATGACAACAATTTAATAATTGAAACATACTAATACTAAAATAATAATGTAATAAAATTGTAATTAAAAGGAAAATAACAAAACCAGAGAGAAATAAAAGCCAAGAAAAACAAGTGATGCAAATGAAAAGCAATTGCTCATCACCAACTGACCAACACCCAGCCTGTTCCCAAGCAGTAGCCCCCCAGCCAGCTTTCCCCCTAGTTTATATGCTGAGCATGATGTCATATGATACAGAATATCCCTTTGGCCAGTTTAGGTCAGCTGTCCTGGCTGTGTCCCCTCACAGCTTCTTTTACACCCCCAGACTACGTCCTGGCAGGGCAGTATGAGAAGCTGAAAAGTCTTTGTCTTAGTGTAAGCACTGCTCAGCAACAACTAAAACATCACTGTGTTACAATATTATTCTCATCCTAAAGCCAAAACACAGTGCTGTACCAGCTACTAGGAAGAAAAATAACTCTATTCCAGCCAAAAACAGGACAAGGAAGAGTGTACCTCATGTTTAATGTGCACCTTTATGAATAGAAATAATGGAAGAAAGTCAGAGTTTGGGATTGGTTGTTTTCTAAAAAATGTCTGCAGAACAAAGAAAGTGCGTTATCTGTTTGCCACTTACCACAATTATGTCTTTGATCCTCATCACTCATATCCCCACAGTCATTATCACCATCACAGATCCATGTTGCTGGGATACATCTGCCATCATCACATGTGAACTGGTTGCTCGAACAAGTCCGCACTTGGGGCACTTAAAAATGAACACAATCACTCTGCTTGTTAAACTAACCTGCACTGCCATGAAAATCTACTGAGGAGGGTATTTATCTTATGATAGTGAAATGTAAACTAGAAGCTTAAGTGTAAGACAGTTAAGGTATAAGATGCAAGGTATTTTTGTAAGCTAAAGGTGCAACTCGAGCAATTTGCAAAGCTCTGCTTAAATCATAGAAGAGTCTGTTCTGTTTTGTTCTATACTAACTTTTACTGTGAGAATAATGACTATAATGCAATATCAATTCTTCATGACTTCAGTAAACTCCTCCTCTTCACCTTCTACTCCTTTTTTCCTTCTTACGCCCTCCACTGCTTATTACCATCAGTTTCTGTTGTATATACAGGCTACTCTACCTCATGCTGTGTCAGCAATGCTCCTCTGCATCCCACATTCCTTTTTTCCCCAAATGCAATATTGCACACATGCTTCCTGTACAGCATGATATCTGCTTTTACGTCCAAAAATATACCAAAATACTTGCTACTTTTTGTCACTTGATTCACCACCATCACAGTCTTATAGACAGGAAGTTATATGTAAAGATAGTACACTAAGAGCAATCAACTGCAGCAATTAAAAGCCTTCATATTCCATGTACAGCTTTAAGTATTTAAGACCCGAATTACAAAGTGACACAGATTATTTAGAGTCAGTAAATAAATCTCAGAAGCTACTTATTTTCTACCTAGTCTGGCTTCAAGCTGCTGCCTGCAAGAAAAACTACTTATTTCCCATAGCCCATTGTGTTGTATCTTCTGAGTGTAAACTTACCACAAGAAGCAGGTTCATCAGAGCCATCTGCACAGTCAATTCCTTGATCACAGTACCAATGAGCAGGAATACAACGTCCCGATGTACAACGAAACTCACTATTTGTGCAAGTCAGTGAGACTGGAAGAAAAAACCTATGTATGACTTCTTTCTTTCTGTTACCTTTCCAACTTGTTTTAAGTTGCTTTTGAGTCCATGTTATGCAAAAATATTACAGACCCCAAAAAAGAAAGAGAAAAAATTATGCTAGGAAGGATGTCTTTTCACAGCCTATCTGCAAAGTGTTCATTGTACAATAGAGCTCAATCTTTGCATGCAAAAAATGGGTTTAATTCTCTCCTTGGGTATATGTATCAGCTAATAATAGACAGAATTTGCCCTGGGAATAGGATTGCATGCATCAACTGTAAATATACTCTACAATTGTACTTGAGATTTGTGCACATGAAAATGACCGCAGTCCAATATATGCATTTCTCCAGTGCACAAACCAGGCAGTAGCAGACTCTGTGCTTTACAAGGGAATCAAAATGTGCAGTAAGGAAGTAATATCTCATAGTAGATAATGCTTTTCTTGTACTTCCACCATTTTTTTTTTTTACTTGCAAGTAGGAGTGTTTTATTAATGGCAGTAAAGAACAAATTGTAATACTAAATAGTTCCAGCTAAGCACGCTGCGAATATTACTTCTGCACTTTGGCTGAGCCCCTTGATCCCACCATGTGTAGTGGGTTTGAAAACTTCTCCAGTAGTTACTGATGCTTTCCTGTATCCTCTGATGATTTCAAGATACCAAAAAGGACACAGCCTGGACTTTTAACTTGCTCTCCTATGTGCCTTTGAAATAGTGGAAATCAAAGGCAATTAACATAGTGCTCATTAATGTCTTGGGGCTTCTTTCATCTCTCATTCTCTCCCTTTCTCTTGCCCTTCACCACTTCTCAATTTAAGTAATTCAGCAATGCTGCTGGGGCAAAAACAATAGAAAGGACAAAGCACAGCTTTCATGAGCAGCACAAGACTCACTATATATAGCCACATATTTCTGACAAGTAGGGGTCCCTAGATAAAAGTGGCCATGTTCTGGATAGAAAAATTGACGCATATTCAGAAACATTTTGGCATAGTTAATTCAATGCAGGTACCTTTAGGAAAACTAGTGAAAGCAAAAACGATCTGCTTGGGCAGCACTAAATGTAAATCATTATCTGAAAATATCCATTATGATTTAGAAACTGATACAAAGAACAGTACTAGCTAACTATTATCTATTACAAATGTCTGCATTAACATAGGTAAGCTGTTTTGTAATTAAGGCTGATTGAAAAATGGACACTTTTTTACACTAACTGGAGGCTGCAATGAACAACAAATCATATGCTAAGGCATACATAACTACATGGAAGAGCTAAAAGAAATTGCATTTGAGACTGTGTGCAATTTCATTTGATTAGCAGGGGAAATATTTTAATGTTAAAGTTCCAGAAAAAGCCAATTCCTGTAACACTTCAGTGGCAATTACCTTGTAAAATTGTAAAGGATACAGAGGAGAGTAAGTAAAAGGAAAGAGCCCTCAAATGCTGTATAAGATGCTGCAAAAAATTGTGATCATTTTTATTAAATAAAAGCATGATTTAGGTAATTGAAAGCTAATAATACAATGTATATAGCCTGTAACTCTTCAGTATTACAAGAGTAGATGTTTTGAGAACAGCTGGAGTTATGTCAAAGGTAAAGAGCAGTGGAATAAATTACTAAAGTACAAGAAAACTAACCGAGGCCCTATTAACTTACCACAGTGAGTAGGGCTCTCATCACTCATATCTCCACAGTCGTTATCACCATCACACAGATATGTTCGAGGAATGCAAATATTTGTGCTTTGACATTTTGTAAAACCAGACTGACAAGTGCGCTCAGCTTTAAGGAGGGAGAAAACGAAGCAAAAGTTCTTTAAAGCTTTTTTTAATACCATTATGCTGTATCTCACTGAAAGATACATAATATTGCTTTAAAAAATGTCCCATGTCACGCACTTGCTAATGTGCACTCATACTCCTTTTGCTGTATGGAAACAAGTAGACAATTGCTTTTACTGACAAAAGTCCTGACAAAAACATGATCAAAGAAACATACGCCAATACCTGGGGGTGAGGGAATGTAAACTGAGATGCATTCACACTGTAATGCCTGCATCTGCAACCAGCTGGTACTGTATGAATCATCAGACCAACTACAAATGACCAGGAATTTAAATATTCAGATTTCACTGAGAATAAAAAATCTTGTCACAAACAGTAAGTTTAAAAAAAATATCAGTATGCATACAAAAATGTAAAAAGAATAAAAGAAATCTCTAAACACATTTTCATCCATTTTTCTAACTCCAGATACAAGTTTTCCACTGAAGAACGAAATCTTATTGCAAAGTCATGATTAGTTTGATTATCTGCACTAGTAATCAATATTGAACTAATCACAGTTTACATCTTAAGGAGAACAAACATAACTGATAACTTTTTGAGACATATAAAGCATATAATTTTAAACAGAATAAATATAATCCATGTCTGTGTAAGAGTCACAATAAACACTCCTGATGATGAAACCTAGCATAATGAATATAGCCATGACACAAAGTGAAAACCCACTGTCAAAGTCCAGGCTAACCCTGCACAACTGTAAGCACTGCATCCAATTAGTCTGAAGTAATATTTTTGAAGTAGAGGAGATTACTCACAGGACTTAACATTATGCACTGCATGAGCATTTGGCACACAAAGGCAGACTATTTGAAGCCAAAGTTGTTATTATGTGATTTCTAAGAGTAGTCCAGAATATCTTTTAATAATTCTGTTTGCTTCAAATAACACAAAGCAGAATCCGTAATGTATAAAAAAAAGAGAAATCTTTTCTGTTATTTGCTGATTTTGTCATAAATCTTCTCACACAAACACATTTGACTCTTCTTTGCTCTAAAATGTCAGACTCAAATAGGTAATTAAGATAAACTTACGGCAATTTCTCTCGTCTGATGTGCCATTATCATAACAGTTGTTTACTCCATTGCAGACGTACTGAAGAGATATACACCTGCCATTATTGCAAGTAAATTCTGTGTGGGAGTCACAAGTTCGGAACAAGCAGCCAGCCTCATCACTGTTATCTCCGCAGTCATTGTAGTGGTCACAGCGGTAATGATAGGGAATGCATCGCCCATTACCACAGGTAAAAGCTGTTGGCTGACAAGTGTGGAAGGCTGCAGGAAGGTCTCCCTGGAGGCAAACCAAAACACACCCCACACTCACACTTCTTCCAGAAGAGGATTGTTGAGTGAACAAAAATTGATTGATGTTATT
>JAAGNO010005804.1:0-34478 GCA_033439905.1 Ceryle rudis | reverse complement strand
CCAACCTCCCTGCCAGAGAAGGATCACCAAGGGCATGCCACACAGGAACAGATACAGGCAGGTTTTAAAAGTCTCTAATAAAAGATAATCTAAATTCTCTGACAAAGTAACAAATAAAAGCACAATATTTTTACCTGCCAGGGCAAACACAGCAGCAAAACGGACTGCATGAAATGTAAAATACATATTTGAATTAAATAAAGTAGAAATTGGCTATACATGATAAAAATTCAGTACTATAGTGCTTTTGGATTCTAGAGCAAATCAGTAACCATTCAGACCTCAAGTCTGTGAGCAAGCAAGGTATCATTTCCAAACTACAGCCATGAGACCCATGATCACAGAGCCATAAAAGCAGTAGAGAAGACAGTACAGGCAAGACAAAGTATGTGTCACTTTCTCATGATGCATTTCTCATATTATTCTCAGTTATTTTAAATGCTTACCACACACACTTTCCAGCTCATCACTTCCATCACCACAATCGTTGTCATTGTCACATTTCCATCGCTCAGAGATACATTGCCCATTAAGGCACGTGAAGAATCCTGTATCACACCTGGTACCATTATCCACAATACAGTGCTTGTTATTATTGGCTAAATACCAGCGACCTTCAGAGGGGCACTGACATTCTGCACCCGCGGGACCTAAATTTACATTTGATGGTTAAAAAAAAATAATAAAAAAGGGAGACAGAAAATGAAACAAATTTAACACTGATGCTTTAGATAAGGTTCTGTGAGACAGTTCACAGCTGTAACATTGGAAAAGGCAAGAAAATTCTCAAAACTCAGTTTGTGCTCTCTTCCTAATAACTTGCCAACATTTAAAATAAGGCAGTAGAAACTTTTACGTTGGAAATTAATCATTAGGGAAAGACTTCATATTATCATGTGATAAAGGAATAGTGACCATCAAAGTTTTTTTAATATATGGTAGGAGACATCTGCTCAGTATACAGTGTATCAGTATGCGTTCGTAAGGCAACCATACGCTGCAGAGCGCACTTCATGTCTCACCCCAGAGGTTAAAAAAAAATAAAAAAAGTTAAAACCTCAGAAAACAATGTTTTGGTCTAAATTAGAGAAACCCATCATTTTTTACTTGTGAGGATTCTTAGACACAACCCTCAGGTGCACTGGCAAAACACTATGCCTTGAATGGCAATCATTTTGAATCCATTTATAAATAAAATACATATTAAACATTTAGGAACACTAAGAAATATTACAGTGGTACTCATGTGACTAAAGATTGTTATACTATGAATTCTAATACAGGCAACACTAATAGCTTACAGTCATTAAGCATAAGAACATACCTGGTGCACAGATGTGACTGCAGCCACCATTGAACTGATTGCAAGGGTTGGTACACTGCTGCTGCTTACTTTTTGCCCAGACATGAATATCCATTGGTCTTTGTGGAAGATTCATGATCATTACAATCTGATCTGAACCATCATACTTATTAGCTCGGTAAATGCTTCTTGTATTCCAGTCTGTCCAATATATATGCTGATCAAACAGTGTCATTGCAAACGGGTGCAGAGCAGTGCTAACGATTACCTCACGATTTGTACCAGTGAGAGTGCATCGCTCAATCTTCTGCCTAAAATAACATAGAAATTATTTATACCTTAAAAGACATAAGTCTTTTAACTTACGTATAAAGAGCTATGCCCTAAGTAGTCCAGTAACTAGTATCCACTATTTCAGTAATGTGCACCAATATGTAATTATGAGTTAAAAATCTGAAATATTCCAGTCTATGCTTTTAACAGTGATGCAGAGTAGCAGCTCTGTAGTACTAGCACAATAATGCACTGGAAGTAATTTGGCTGAGGACTGAAATGTTTACAATAGCTACACTACTGAAAGCAAAAATGAATGACAAAAATTCATGACAGAATACACTTCTGGAAGGGGTATGGTGTTAATGACTTCTTGTACCAGTAAAAAACTAACAGTCCCATGAAACAGGACATGTTTTCATTTCAGTTTTATCTCCTGCAGATTCAAATTTACACAATCGGGAAATACTAGCAAATTCACTAGACTATGGATGTGTATTTTCTACTATTTCTCACAGAAGAACAGAGGACGGAAAAACAGTTCTAATATATAATAACCACCATATATGGAACATCTAACAGCCACAATTATATAGTCTATGACAGACATTTCTTCCTAGTTGATCTTCCAGTTTTGATTCTACCTTAGAAACAGTGTCTGTAATGATAAGCAGAATTCCAACAAACAAGACCTTAAAAACAGGTTTCAACTCCCAAGTTCTGCGACAGACATCTTCTGTTGCACGTGAACCATTCTTTACTCATGTAGACAGCACTACTGACCCACATTTTGTCACTGCTTCTCCCCTTCAGCCATTCCCACCCATGACCACTTCAGCAAAGGTCAGTGGGGAAGCAGCAGAAGACATATAGATGCCAGGAGACAAAATGTGCACTATTCATGCAAGGACATTATTTCTAAGCATTGTTTATAAAATGATGATAAATGTCAGAGATTCCTTTTACCACACAGATTTCTGTCTCAGACAGGCAGAATAAAGCAAGAATGAGCATGGATAAAGGCTGTTCCTTGCCTACAGCTCCCAGCATCTTGCTGTTCAGTCACACTGTAATTTTCACATGGCAAGTTTGCCAACAGCTTACAGACAGAAAAAACACACTTTAGGTTGCCTGTGCTCCATCAAGTATGGCATTGTTCAACTGCACTGCTCTTAATACTCATCTCTAAAGAGCAGACAGAGGTAAAAGAGTGTGTACACTTATGTATAAAGGCATAATGCCTAAAAAGAGGAGAGTTATTTATGCAAGGTCAATGGAACAGAGCAATTCTCTAAGAGGCTATGGAATCTTTCACAGACAAGCTGCTGAAAAGTAGCTGAGAATCCTAGAATGGCTCTATGGAGGGTAAGATAGGGAAGCTGTAGGACTAAAGACATGATACCCATTGATTTTCTTCTTGCTAGCAGCTACCCTCCCTCTGTTCATCACTGCATGGCCAATAGCTCTTTCCTGTGAAGTTAGAAGGGCCAAATGTCATTGCTGAAGACTCCAAGCAGAAGCTCATCTTTTGGTTCAAGCCAGCAAAAGAGTTCTCACAGAAACCCAGAAATGCTCCAACAACTTAGCATTGACAGTAAGAAAATCACTAGAATTGATTTTACCTAACCTTAACTCTGTATGTTGAAGTCTCTGCTAGAGACAAAATGTAATTATTACCAGCTGTATTTAAGGCATTTACTAAACTACTAGTGGGGCTGAATAAGAATGGAAACAGCTAGTGAAAGAAAATGAGCAGACACATTTCTTAACAAGCTGAACTGCTCATCTCCTTTGTCAGCACTAGTAGGAAGCAAAAATCTGCATTTCATGTAAGCAGAAAAAAGAATCTGAAGAGGTAAAGGCCCTCCCTGTGAAAGTCAGAATAAAGAAGACTTCGTACTGTTTAACCATATGTTCCCCTACCACCATTAGCTAGAGTTTGAAAGAGAAAAGAGGATGTCTCATTTGACGTCCTGCATTCCACCTAAAATAGAAGGTCCCGTTACAGGTGCCCTGCCTTCCTGTACACAGATGAATCCAAATAAGAACGTCTTCCTCACAGAAGATCCAGTAGAAGCACAGACCGTAAGACTCAGTACATTACAGACACTGCTTTTCTGTCACAGCAAAGGAGAAGCCTGCAAAAGAACTGCTATGCTGAAGGAACCAGAGGGCAAAGGTCTGATTGCTGCAGTGATTTCCATGATTAACGAAGGGTTAATTTTAATGGATACAAACTAAACTATTTTTTAAAACTTTCCTGCTGCAGTAGAAATTGTGGTGGCATAAATTGAAGGGTAGAGCTCTGGCTGTTAGGCAGTAACAAAAACATCATGCCAAATTCTACACACATCAACCATGAGCAACAAATGATGCAAAACATTTGATTGAATCTGTTAGAGAAGATGATTATAAAAGTCCTGAGTTGCACATAAGATGAACAAACTGCCAGTGGGTACAAATGCCATAAAGCAGTGGACTAAATCCATGCTGTGGCATTATAAAACTTATTGCACAGTAGTTCTACATCAACATCAAAACTTGACATTGCATTGCTATTAAGTTACTCTTAACATTCTGTAATACAAAGCACCAAATTCAACTGAAATGCTGAAGAAAAACAGATTAAAAAAATGAGGAAAAGTGAATCATAGGTCTATTAAAAAATTAACCACGTGTAAACCGACAAGTGTGTTACCAATACATACAGATTTGCATCAGCCCAGTAGAGCTGCTGTTCTTCATAGTCCAGGGTAAGCCCATTTGGCCATACCAAATTGGTGCTCACAATAGGTGTTCTGAAGTTTCCTCCAAGTGTAGCTCGTTCTATCTTTGCACTTGAACTCCAGTCAGTCCAGTACATATATCTGTTAATAACATGATTACAGGGTTATATTTCAGCAAATCACAGAATGCTAGGCATTGGAAGAGACCTCTGGAGATCATCTAGTTCAACCCCCCTGCCAAGGCAGGTTCATCTAGAGAAGGTTGCACAGGAACACATCCAGGCAGGTTTTGAATGGCTCCAGACACAGAGACTCCACCACCTCTCTGAACAGCCTGTTCCAGTGCTCCATCACCCTCAAAGTAATAATAAAATAAAGCTCACAAAGCTTATATCTGCTCCAGGGTAATTCCACCCTGGTGTCCTTCACTGAAGCATGCAGTGCAAAACGAGTGGAAAATAAATTCCTCTATTTTGGTGCACAAGGGAATCTTCTAGCAGGGATCACTGGGGTCCACTGTACTGAATTTCAGAAAAGTTTTTCCAGCTCCCATGAGGATCCAGTAAAGTCAAATAAGCTCTTACTCATCTTTCTTCATTTGAAAACCAGTGTAATTAGTAATGAAATTCAAAATACAGCATAATACAGCAATGCCCCCAGTCTCTCAGGGAATGTTTTGATACTGAAACAAGAATTGTTCTGAGGCACACAGGAAATGCAACAGAAAAAGTGAAAGATCATATAAGTATCTAAACATAGACATGACAGCATCACCCAATAATCATGATATGATTTTCTTGAAGAAATCTTGGTTTCAACGAATACCCTTTGTTTTTCTGCCTTACGCAGCAAATGGAGGATGGTCAGTTGCTTGACAAACACCTGCTTTGAGCATCATTCTCATTTACCCCCGGTACCTGGCTCCCATCCACACTAAGTGGCGCCTCATGCACTACACATTCAGAAATGCTCTACAAATCTCAGAAGAAAACTCAAATCTGTGAGGCAGAGATGAGCTTACAAAACTTATAACTAAAGAATTAGTTCTAGGATGGTTATGCACAGCTGGAACTTAGGCATCAGAACAGGAAATATCTGACAGTCTTCATCAAAGTCTAAATTGTAGTTTCACCTGCAGTCAAAATGAAGTACATAAGTGCAACACATACCCTCTGCAGGGATCTAATACAACAGCCCTTGGTCGTGGAACCCGGGCAATCACTGTGCGGTTAGATCCATCCACAGCCATGGAGCTGATAGTCTGATTGAGGTAGTCACTGTAGTAAACTCTGTTGTTGATCCAGTCAAAGGCTATGCCATCCGGAGTCCCCAGGTCTTAGACAGATGCAAGCAAACACACAAAATTTCAGTACAGTTTCCTGAGATATTGCAATAGTCTTTGCCTGTTATAATGTGGCAACACCAAAGATCTATTTGAAATGCCATTGGTATCAATGCAAATTTGTCTCTTTGAAAATCTGGAGAACTAATACTTGTGTTTGCAGTAGGGTTACAAAGGCCTCTTCCTTACATAGACCTAAGTTCTGGTCGCTATTCTCCAAGTAGCAGGAATCAGCCTTCACTCCATAATATTAATTTACTACACAAAATTTTATATACATAATAATATTTAACAAGTTTCATATTTCCCTTTCACTATGATCAAGATGAAATAAGAATCTCAGAAGTGGAAAAAAACTTTGGAAAAGAATCAAAAGGAGCATTTCATTAGGTATCTTAACTAAATAGTCTACCTTGACCATTGGCATAAAAACACCCACCAAGCTAGTGATAAGTGCTGCAGTCCATTTTTTTTTTCAATATCCTATTACTTGGTATGACACTTCACTGCACTTACCAGATGCAACTACTGTTGGAGAGCCAGTTCCTGAGTAAATACTAACATAACTGATTCTTCCAGTCCCTGAAGGATAACTTTGTGTAAAATAGATTCGATTGTTTATGCTGTCAAAGTCCAGGGCCACTGCAGTTCTTAAGACATTGACTGTGCGGAAGGGAGGACTGTGATTTTCAGGATCTAGGTGGATACTTCTGAGGGCATTCTCGAGAGCAAAAATCAGGTAATCATCAGTTGAAATGGAACACCTCTTGCCATCACCACCTAGTGTTCCAAAGGCACAACCACATTTGGGTGTCTGAGTGTCAGGCAAGGCAAAACACAGATGAGAGCAGCCTCCGCTGTCATCCAAACAAGGGTTGTTGTTGACATCAAGGGGTGACCGTGACTGGAAATGACTGTTGTAAATGGTAACATCCCTTAGCCAGTTAATGTTGTCTCGTATTACTGTTGGCTGATCAGTATTTCCTGGCTCCTTGCTGGCTTGGAAGACTTTTTTCAGGTTCCGATCCACCCAGATCATAGAATTTCCAAAGACAGTGATACCATATGGAGTTGGATAGCGACTGCCGTAACGCACAATTTCAACATCACCACCATCAGGCTGAATTCTTGCAATCATATCTAAGGAATCGTCCACCCAATAAATGTAGCCATTGCTGTGATCTACGGCCAGCCCACGAGGTGTCACAATGCCCTCAGACACAAGTACAGTTCTGTTGGTGCAGTCCAGAAATGCGCGTTCGATCTTTGGATTTTGCCCATAATCTGCCCAGAAAATGTATCTGTTTTTTGGGTCAACTACTATGTGCCTTGGCATATCTATGGTAGTTTTAAGCAGAACACGGCGATAAGTTGTGTTTAAACGTAAAACTTCTATAAAAGTCTCTGTCAGGAATGCATTTGTAAAATAAAGATTTCCTGTATTTAAATAAGAAAAAAATAACAAAGCAGAAAAACAAAACAGAAAGTTAATATATATATCATCAACAGCTGAGAAAAATGAGCTGATAAAATACTAAACCAGAAAATGAATATCCATAAACGTGTCAATAGTTGGAAGCATAAGGTACTTGCCTACACTTTGAGAAATTAAAAGGACACCCAAACTGACAATAGTCAATTAATTTCTAAATGAGCATTGATTGTCATGGGGAAAATCAGTACTATAAGACTAAAACACATGAACTACAGTTGTTCTTTAGGTGTCCTTTTCATTTTTCAATCTAAGCTTTTGTCTTGCCTTTCCATAACTTTATCCCTTTACTATTTACAACACAAGACTATGAAATCCATTTATGGCACAGCACTGTGTACAGTAACTCAATTAAGTGTATGGAGCACATGATTATGCCAAAATTCAGCCTAATAAGCCTATTAATCAGCAGAAGAACGTTATCAAAACATATATATATTATGTATAAAATAAAGGTAGTAAAGGCAATGGTCAGCTACTTAGAGTTGATGAACACTTTCTGAAGAGTTAATTTTTTAACCGATCTCTAATATATTTAAATAGGAACAGGAAGTGCAAGTGGGGAAATTAAAGTGTAAAGAAAGTATCTCTTCCGCTTTCTTTACTTTTCATTATAGTTTATAGGATTTGTACACAACAATCTTAGGGCAGATGAAGGACCCTTCTTTCTTATTAACAATGTGATCAGGCAACCTTTTGTGCACTCTTCTCTAGTACATGTTTTTCATTACGGTAGTAAAGTATAGTAGTACACTGGATAACAGATACTTATGAATGCACAGACAAGGGAGACCCACGACATCGTGAGATAAAAGGTTCTATATACCTGCTCTAATAAATGTTCATTTTTACATATATAAACACAAGAGTCATTCATTACTTTCTCTAGCTTAAAATCAGTCCATGGACACACAAGTTAGAAACACAGGACTTCCACTCCAAATAGTTTCATTAGGATTCTTTCATGTTAGTCTAAAAATTTTACTATCTGTAAAGATAGTAAAATTCTCCTTAATTCAGCTGTGCTTACCTGCTACCCAGTCAATGGCAATGCCACGGATCCCATTTCGTCCTATTCCATTTGTAACAACATTTCTAAAATAAGAACCGTCAGGTTTAATTTTACGTATTGCATTCTGAGAAGAAACAGTGCTACTGAAGTCACACCAGTAAATGAATCCAGAAGGCATGTGAACATCCACGTGAAGCGCATTTCGTCCTGAAATATTTTGAAAAGTAATAATGAATTAACTTTGATATAAACTAAATTATTTAAAACATGTGCTATGCCAGCAAGAAATGCCGAAATATTAGGCATTGTAAGATTTTTTCTACTGTAATATTCACATACCTCTTCCTGCCAGCGGTACCATGGCTTCAGAGTGATCAGATGTCTCTAAACTAAATCCTTTAATTGCAGAAAGCATAGAAACAACTACAAATGAACTGTAGGGGGAACAGGTTCTGTTATCAGGATTTAGCTGAAAGCCAGTAGCACAGGCACAGGAGAATAATCCAGCAGGTACAGGCAGGCAAAGCTGCTGGCAAACTCCGATATTATTACTGCAGCCATTTGAGGAACCAGCAGAATCTGTGAAAGACACATATGACAAGATGTAAAAATCTGAATTGTACCATCACAAGCTCCCGGGGATAACTAACCAAATTCATGTACTTGCATAGTATTAACAACCAGCTGACAAAAATAAAGGTCTTAACCATTGTACATTTTAGCACATAAGCGTTAGCAATATGTTTCCTGGCTTCTTGTTCATCTAAATTCAATGAGGCCAAGAATCAGGTAAAACGGATATATAAATTTGAAGCCAACGTAACAAAATTTGTTATTTAGTCCATATTACATCGATAATATTGTAGTAAAATTACATGTGCCAATAGATGCCTTAACTGGAGGGGTGAAACATCTCTTTACCAAAGCCAGATAAAATGTTTCTGACACTTTTCCTGAAAGCTTAATCAAATCCTTTCTTTGTCAGAGCCTGCACTCTGTCTCTGAGGGAAGTTCAAGTTTTCACAAGTTGGATATCCCAAAATACCTCTTGACCAAATACTCACTGTCTCTGTAGTACACACGTAGGCACCTCAGTCTTGGGACATTATCTCTCAGTACTACTTTGTTTGCTCCAGTGGACTTGTCAACTCGTTCAATAACTTCATAATCTCGATCAGTATAGTACAGAAAGGTATCATACACAGCAATTCCCCATGGATGAGAAAGATGAACCACCAGAGTCACACGATTTGTACCATCCACATTGCCTTTCTCAATCTAAGAAATCAGTTTAAAGCTTAATATTAAATTTATTGTAATAAAAGTTCAGTGTTATAATACAAAATTAAAATGCAACATGTCCTACTAAAACCTCTTCATTCATGAGATCTTTATTTACAAGGTAGAAAGAAAAGAGTCAGCAGGATGCCAGTAATGATTTCTGGTTTTTCGCTCAAATTCATCATGTATTTTTAATGGTAACTAGTAACAACAGTTCTTCAGATTTTTCTTGGTCCTGCAACTTCCAGTTACCTGAGTAAACTAAAGGAACTGAATTATTCATGTGAACCACAGACACAGAGATAGACAATCAAATAAAAAGCAATTTAAAAAAAATATCTCCTACCACTCCTGTGCTTGTGACAGCCCAGTACAACTTTTGTTCCTTAATGTCAATGGTTATGAACTCCACATGGTCCAGGTTGCCAGTGAAGAGGGTCTGTATGCCTGATCCATCCATGTTTGCACTGGCAATCTTTGCTGGGATTCCACTGTCAGTTCCCTGGTCTGTCCAGTACAGCTTCCTGTAACACACATTACCACATCTCTTAGCAAAGCTGGTAACAGAGATCAATGGCCTAGAGTCACTCGAGCATATGCTTCAACCTATCTTTGTTAGACAAATACTTCAGCACATACTGAATAGTGATCACTTTGAACCAGGCCACAATGAGAAAGGGATCTGGTTTGGAAAAAAAAAAAAAAAAAAAAAGGAGAAAAATGTTTGTTCTCTTGAAAAAGAGAAATGCCTTTATAAAGAAACTGTTTCTCTTGAAAAAGAAAACAATGCCTGTTAAATAATTTTTAGAAATCCATAACCTCCCTTGTATAATCCCACAGTACCATCAGCAGGTAAACTCAGTAGAGTATTAGGGCTACAACAGGAAAGCAGGAGAATAATAATTCTTTTTCACTGATGCCTGCAAGGTTTCAGCAGCGAGTTTGGTTCCAATTTGGAATTAAAACTACAAGTTGAAAAAGCTTTACATAAACAGAATTACATCATCTGGTGCTAGGGAGTATGTGCACTGCTCTGGCCTCAGTTGCTGAAGAACACCTAGGGCACGTGGCAGCCAGACTCCCAGCTCAGGACAAATGGTCAGGAATCAACTCATCTGAAAGCCTGCCAAGCCACCAGCAGAACTGTCTCATTACTAATTTGGTCCTAAGGAACACTGTGATTTGGAATTAAAAAAAAAAAAAAAAAAATTAAAAAGTCCTATTTAAATCATGATTACTCTGTTAGAAATTACAGCTCTTTTTGGGCGAAAGCAGAAAAATTGTTTAGTGCTATGCTGTTTAACATGTGAGATTCTTCCCATGCAGTGTGTCTCTCTACCATAGATAGGCCTCAGGACAGACATCACAAGATATTATAAAGACTTCAGAATTCTCTTCGCTCTGGGTTTCTATTTTCCAGACACTTTTTTCCACAATCATAATACTCTAAGATCCATTTTAATTAAAAAAAATACCATATAAGTATATGGTAAATTAAGAAGAATTAACGTCTACGCAACAGTTTATGAAGCTATGCAATTATTTCTAGGGCTTAAAAAGAGTAAACAAATTCTGCACTATTATGAAAAAAATAAAACCATGTCAAATCCAGGATGGAAGCAGAAGACTATGAAATGGAGAACATTCTCATGTGCAAAGACAACATCACTTTTGGAATTTTACCCTCTTGCTGGATCAATTGTCAAACCAACTGGCGTGCCAGCTCCCAGAGAAGTGCCATCATTGGTGATCAGTGTTTTCCTGTACATTATGTCACCATGTAGCTTCAGGACCTAGGCAAACATTCAGCTTATCAGAACATGTAAAATAGAACTTATGATAAGATTTTCAAATTAAAGCAAGGAACACTAAATCCACAGGGAGTTGAAATTGCAGAAGACTGTCTCAAATACTGTGAAGAAAAAGTGCATTGTGCTGCAGTTTAACCATCTCCCTTCTCTAGCATGCACCCCTTGAACAAGCTGCTTGCAGCTCAGAACCTGGCTCTGTTAACAAAAAAAAAACATCCTACGTATAAAAATAATTAATCTTCCACTTTCCACAGTATCTTGAAAGTATTACTGGCTGAATGGGTTCATGAAATGCTGATTTAGAAAGTATTCAATTTTATTTCTTTAAATGAGCTGCCTTTTAATTTAACAGTGTGTATTTATATTTTGGAACAAGGACATTAATGATTGGGCTTATTTACTGTCATTACTGTCTTATATATTGCTTATCCTCTATTTCCCTACACTAAATGGCAATTTTATTCTTCATATAACATCAGACTGCTATTCTCCAGAAAGCTACATAATATGGTATCAAAGCATTTGGGAGTGGATCTTACTGCAATAATACTGTACTAACGCTAATGATCAGAGAGGTTGTGTCAAACACTGGCAGTCTGATGACTTGAAGGGGGGGTGAAAAAAAAAAATAATTAAAAAACCCCAGACATCTATGCACAAAGTTCCCAGAATATAATGCTTTCAATCTTTTTGACTATGTTTAATTTTAGACTTACCTCTTCAAGTTTGTAAAGTACTTTTCTACAGACTGCATTTTAAAAGAAATCTAATTTCAGTTTTTCATTAAAAAAAATATTACTAATTTCAGCCTGTACACATAGCAGTGAAAAATCTAGGCTCTCACCTTCCAATTGTTCCTCTTAAATAATTACCTCAATTGACTGTGTCCCTGGGTTAGTGTAATACAGGTTTGCAGATATCCAGTCCAATGCCAGACCAATAGGAGCACCAATAACAGCTGCTGGTGCAAAAACTGTCCTGTTGGCTCCATCTGACCTCACCCTGTGAATTTCACCCTTGGAAAAAAGATAACAGAGGTCAAAATATGTCAAGAGCAGAAAACACTGCTCTATTCCAATTACACAAGCACTTTATATTACAATCTTTTCTGTCTGACTGCATACAAAATAAAAATCCAGTAGAGAAAAATGTATTTGTATATGCTCAATGCATAAATTTGGTATAAATATTACTGTAAATCATAATTATCCAGTGTGAAGAGGCATTACTGTTCACCAGCCAAAACCTGTTTGACAAAAATAAAATTAATATATTTTATAAGGCTGAGCCGTACATATTTAAGCTATATACAGTCACACTTTTGTAATTATTATTTCATTATGAAAAGATTTTTACCAGGATACCTCATTTAACCATCTTGGATATATCTAAAATTTAGTATAGGAAAACAGTGTTCTATCCATGCATAAATATTTAAGAACCAGATTTTTAATAAACTGTAATAACAAGAATCAAGACTAAGATTATCCTTACAAGTTTCTTTATAAGGATAACCCTTGAAATGATAACTTAAAACTTGCAGATTCTATGGTAATAGCTACAGTGTGTGATGCTAAAGCATGATATAAACAAGGACTCTGTGGAGAAACGAGACAGACAGAGGTGAAATGATTACTATAGCACGTTCCTGAGCCTTCTTCAGATAATGTCAGTTTTACTTCTGCAGAAGTCCTGTATATTATCTCATGAATCTTTCACAACTGGTATTAATGCAGAATTGAAATACCAGCAGCTATTGCACATCATTAAACCTTTTGGAGAAGAGGCCAGTAGGGCTAGGGGAGCTGGAGCGAGTGTTGAAATCTGCTTCTCTCTCCTCACTGATTACTTCTGCCCCTACTGGTGCAGACACGCTGTGCCTGTCCTGGGGAGATCTCACTCCATGGTTCAGGGTCCCAGACAAGGCAGCACTGGGACCCACTACCTCAGTTCTTCACTGAGGCAACATGTGCAGTAGGTCTGTTCTGCTCTGGCACTTCGCTGGAAAGATAGAGGGGCACTGCCAACTCAAAGCGACAGAACACATAGAGCACCATTAGAGCCTGAACTTTGCATCACTTGAAGACAGAAGCTGTGCAGCTAACAATAGCCCAGTTCAGGGAGGGAGGATGTAGAGACAGAGATAGAGCAGGCTCAGGCAGTAAATAAATGGAAAACAGGTTGCAGATGCCACATCAGAGCAGAAACAAGGTAGAATCAGCTTTAGGAAAAGCACCCAGTGATCATTTGGTCCATGCATATTCTAAATTGCTTTGTTACCGTGACATTAGTATGTTGCCTAAATATCTCAGTGCTGAATTGAAAAAGGCTTCAGAAAAGAATCAACATATCCGATGACAAAAATCTGGACAAGAACTCCAAATCCACAGCTGGCTTAAATAGGTAAAATTTCCTAGACACCATCAGAGTGCTGCTTACTGAATCCTAACAAGGTAGTGCTATTTGCAAATTAACCTGTGCTTGAATCCCTGGGCCTACAGGAAAAAAATAGGATAACTTTTGGTACTGTATAAACCCTACTTCGAGGGCCTGATGGGTGTTGAATATTTACAACAGTGTTTAGTATGATGGGCACTTCAAAGACAGTTAGGAATTCTCCTGTCTATTATTGACATTTACAATTAATAACCTATGGAACATGAGAGCTGAAGATAAAAATATTTTGTAAGTGCTTTTCAAGTAGAAAGGGAGGACTCTGATGTTTATCTTTGCTTCCTGAGTTAGCTTCAGACAGGGTGAACAAGTTGACGGATGTCCACTTGAGCTCTGAGTACAACTAACTATAACTGTTGCCAACACGGGCAGAGAAATTACAGCTACAAACTCTATACAAGCCACAAGAAAACCCAAACATGCAATGTATGGAGGCAAAACAGGGTGTTAAGGAAGAGGCCTTGTGGTAATAGACAAGCAATGTTTTTCTCAAAGGGAAGAAATAAACTAACCCAAAAAAAACCCAAAAAATCGCCTTTCATTCCTTTTAATTATATTTATCAAAATTCTTACCTGCAATGCTAATATATTTCAGTCAAAAACATTATTTTAAAATAAAAAGTCTTGTTTTAGCACTTGTTTTGAATACAAATACTAACTTACCGGATTTTCAACCCAATAAATCATCTGTTCAGAGTCATCAAAGTCAACATCAACACCATTTTGAACTCCTGCTATTGGAACCATAGCATCATTCGTCTTCTCCTCAGGGTTTAGAGAAATTCCATAAATTATATTCTCTCTGACAGCAATAAGGAAAGGGTGTTCAACTGTGAAAACATATAATGTAATTCAGAGTTGTTTCTGATCAAAAAGATGGCATTATGATATGCTTCCCCTCTCCCACCGAAAAATTCCTGGATGGGGGTTGAATGTTACCAGTGATGTTTTGCAACCACTTACCTATAAATTTCTTCCTTCACTATAAGTGAGGTTATCAATTATTACTATTATTACAGTTTCAGCACTGTTCAGTCACAATGCACGTGCAAGAAAATTCTGAGGAGGAGGAAGTAAATAAGTAGAAGTAGCACATTCATGGAGCTGCTCTGAGCAGCTTTTTCAAATCCCCAAGAATGTGAACCAGCAGGACAAAGCTCTGAGGGCTCTCCAGGATATGCCTTAGATGGGTTCTAATGCCTATTGAGCAGGACTCACAAGCAAGGTACAGTGTCACAGCAGCAATTGCTGACCTTTATTATTAAATATAACTGGTTTCTTGTTTATTCTCTAAGGGAGTAGATATATTCCCTTACAGCATGCTTAGTTTTAGGTAAACTTGAACCTTTATTCTTAAATGTTATTAAAAAAGGGCACCTAGTAGAATGATCTGAGAAAATGCATTGGAGATCTGTAGAGTGAGTCAACAACTTCCTTTCTCACCTGCTAGAAAGTAGAGGAAGAGAATCTCTTGAACACCAATTCCCTTCTTCCTTGGGCTTTTGCCTTTGGAGAACAAATTCTAGCCTCTTCTCTCCATAGGCACAAGCTACCACTTGATAGACTTGCTAGGGAACTCGGCTTCTGCTGCACAGAGGGTGGCAGTAACCTATTTCCTCTTTTATAACAGATCAAAGACTTGCTTTTGTTTTTATTGTCTTCACTATCTGCTTAATACATTTATATGAAATTTGCAGTGGTAATTTTGACATGGGAAACCACTAACAAGCTTAGATAACATTTTCCTCTGCACAAAAATCACAGTTTGGCAAATACTTGCCTGAAGACGTATAGCTAGCTCTGCCTGCAAAATTCTTGGACAGCTTCCATTTTTTTTCCCAATTGCAAAGACCAGCTAAATTCACATGAAATTGTTGCAGTGCATAGAAGACCCCAGAGTCATTACTCCTCTTCTAACTGTACACAGTACAGCATTACTGAATTCTGCTGAAATACAGATATGAGAATTCTCTAGGCTAGATTGTTTGTGCTTTAGAAACTAGATAGTCTCATTTAAACCAATCATATTCTACAGAATTTTTTTGCTGATTGCTTCCTTTAACACCTCAGCAAATCTGCATAGTCTGATTATTCCTCATTCATATAATGGATAATAGAGCAAATTTGCTGAGCTATACAAGTCTGTGCAGTTTCATCAGACAAACATTAATATAACTTCTGAAATTCTTAAACTTAATACTGGTTCACATGACGAATGATAATCCATGTAAAATTCCTAAATATGCAAATGTATCTTATTAATACAAGATTTTAATAATACACAAATTCCTTGCTTTGTGTCAAAGCCATTTTGCTACATTACCCTCTTTAACATCAATCTGAAATGCAGTTTAAAGTAAAATAAGTGCAAAGGCTATCTTCAAATATTAGCATTCTTCATCTTATCTACAGCTAGAAATGGTGCAAATCTAGAATCACAAACTTTCCATCAACATCAAGTTAGCAGCATTCGATGTGTGAGCGAAGTAGGCAGAGACTAGCAATATCATTGTTTTGTAGAGACACTGGGCAACCAAATGCATGCAGCTCAGAAAGTTTGTGCTGCCCTATTAACGTAAACAATAATAGCAAGGATAACAGTAAATATTAGAAAAGTCACATGCCTATTCCTTTGTAATCATTAGCAATAATTAAAATATTTTATCATAAATCAGCATATTTTTATCTTTTTCTGATTTGCTAAACTTCAGCAAATATATTATATAAAAAAGTTCCCCAAAACTGTAGATTTTTTTTACGTAACATTTTAAATGTATAAATTCCATCTAAAAAGAAAAAATAAGTCCATATAGTTTGAAAGAACTGTGCTTCACAGAAGGATATTTCTATTTCTCTCTTACACAATTTAAATTGAGCAATTATGTAATTTATAAAAGGGCCACAACTGTACCTAAGGTAGACACAGGGAATTTTGCAACATGTGGGAAATGAAGACAAGAACCTTCAGTGGCTCAATTCACCGCCAGAACTGGGTCAACCTCTACACAAGCATGTGCTCCATTACTGCCAGGTTCCACTTCTTTTATCGTGATCCTTCTATAAGCCTGTATATACCAAAACCAGTACAGATTTCTAAACTAAACCCTCTTTTTTTCAATAGATTAAACAAATTTGCACTTCATTTCAGATTATATAAATTGGTGATTTTCTTATGGTTGCTAAGAAAAACATGAATGCACTACAGCTTTTTAAGGAACACACTGCTAAGTACTAAGGAGGAAAGCTGCGTGATACTGCTTATAAAATTTATATAATTTTAAAAGGAAAGGATCTTTTGACTGACATAGATTTCTAGTGTTAGCTCAACCCAATCATTTCTACTTAAATTTCAGTGATGTGAAGCTTCCTAACTAGGGAGGCACCGAAGTGTAGTTTATATCTGTACAACTGATGGAAAAATTAACAAGGAATGCTTCATCTGACAAAATTAGTCTGGTCAAATTTCTGGTCAGCAACTGCCTGCTAGTAATTTGAGTTTCTGTGACTGTTTTTTAAAAAAATGAATTGGCTGAATGACCTCTACAAATCCTGTAAGGAAGTTTAGTGCTACGTTTTGCTATGAAGTTTTTTTGCAAAGGTTAGCTCTGTTACAGCTGCATCACCTCTAGCATCCATAGTTTTAGGCTATGTTTCTAGACCTCCTGCATTTGGCATAGTGATTTTTGATGCAGGGGAGGGAAAAAGCTCAAGCTGTGAAATTTTGATTAAATTTCAAAATGTATTAGTTCAGACAGGCTGAGGAGAGTGATGAGGAACAGGTAGAGCATCTCTCCTGAGTAAAGAAAAGCAAAAGATCATGACTTGGATTTCATGAGCAGCAGCCCACAGATCTGAATTGCGCTTTTTGCCTGATGGAGGGACAGATTTGACAGTTTCAGGGGTTTTTTTTTTCATCTCTCATTATTACTGCTATACCTCTCATGCAGTTCCTGTTATCAGGAGAAAGCATCCATCCTGAAGGACAAGCACAGGAAAAAAAAAGTGGTCCAGATGAAGAAAGCAAACAGAGGTGGCTACAAGGAGACGATGCACAAGAATTGATATCTGAAAAGCAAAAAGAAAGTATTAGCAATTGTAACAGTATGAATGACTGGAAAGACTATTCAATCTCATTGCTACTGATAATATCAAACCAGCTCAAAGTCAGGTTTTTTTCTATTTCCTTAAAATTAAATAATTAAGTTATTTCCAAGAACCACAATCGATACATTAACACACCCTAACAGGATATATTTTTTCATGTAAAACCAGTACCATTATCACAGTGGACTTTTCAATTTTTTTTGCACCATAGAAAACCTTTCAAAACTTCTTTTTAAACTTTTCTTAACTGCACCAGAAGCCCTGCAGGATTTTCAGCCTTTGTTCATTATAACCCTTCTAGGTGAGGGATCTCAATTATTTACTGAAGCTTCTTAGAGAGAAGTAAAGAGATAAAATAGCTGCAAACACCTTGGTTCAAAGGTGGTGGGAGTTCAATGCATAATACCTTGGATCACTTTGAAACCATCAGTTGAAGCTTGCAAAATGTAAAAAAAGACAGCAAAGAAGGTCTCCACTGACTGCTGTTACCACTATACACTAACAATTCAAGCATTTACATCACTTCCACAAACTTGCTGCTAAGGAGAACTTTTCAGGATGAGATATCCTCACAAGAAAATAAAAATCAGATTTTGAGCATATCCTTAGCAATTGCAACAGGCCTTACTCTAAGAAGCATGGAAGTTCCAAGAAATTACACAATTGTTCCTAATATAAAAACTAACAAGAACTGAAAACAAATTAACAAGATGACAATAAAACAACAGCATAAATTCAGAACTCAAAATGTAATAAAATTATTCATCTCATCAGTATAATAAATCTAAGCTCTACTTGGTGAAAGATCTAATGATTTACAATAGAGTGCATGACAGTTTTAACACTGTATTTGTAATTTCAATCAGCAAATAATTATTTCTTCATTTGTAAACTTGTTATTTTGCAAGTTCTTTATTTTTTCTTATGTCTGCTCACAAAAAGTACAAAAGAACAATTCTAAATGAAAAAATCATATATTTACTAATTCAATAAAATGAAGAAAGACCAATAATTTTCTCCACTAGTAGGAAAGTTTTTTAAACCTTAGGTTGTAAAATAAAACCTCTTAAACCACAGCTATGATGTATAAATTAACAGTATCCTCTGGAGACTGAACAATTTGCAGTATCTTTAGCTCTGAACATGACTGAGGAAGGTTTTGTTCCAAAGCAAATATAGCACTGAAAGTACTATCGTCTTACTCAGATGCAAGTCTCCACCCCCCGGTATGAAAGCTTTCAAGGGGAAAAAAAAAAAGTTATTGTAATATTTATTCATCAGAAACACTTCACACACAAGAAATGCGGCAAAAAATGAAAGCCAAAACTCATGTCAATATATTTTCCACTCTTCAAGTCATGCCATGAAATGATGAAAAGTCTGATTTGGGAGATAACACTACCTAACAGAAAGAAAATATAGGGTTTGGTTTTTATAGTCTTTCATCTACAAAAGATCAATTCCATAAGATCTCAGAGGGAATCCTGAATGCAATCAAGGGGTTTAATAATTATTTCATTAAGTAAAATAATACACAAGCAAGTGCTTTTAGAGAAGGTTGATGGCAGTAATACTGTCTAAAAGAATGATATTATTAACATACAAAGAATTGAGCTTGGTATGCCACACATACAAATTTTTATTGTTAAAAAGGTTTCCAGAAATGCTCCAATATTCTTATAAAAACATTCAAAACAAAGTACAAGAAAATGGTGTAATGCTTTCCTTATGCTTTTGGACTAGACATTCTGTTTACCTGCTGCCTAGGTTACTTTCATCAAACACCAGGTTGGATGGGCAGGTTCAGCAGGTTGGACAGGCTGAAATGACCTTCAATTGCAGATCAACAGTATGAATTATTTGTTTGGTTTAACCCAGTCCATTTGCTGACAAGACTGATTCCAGTCAGTATGCTATTGTATGCTATTACTGCATGGCTTATTTTTGTATTTACCAAGGTTGTTTTGCTGAACATACCATTTGGTTGCTTTACAGGATGGACTGCCACAAGCCCCAGAGGCTGGTGAATGTTATAAATCATAACTGTCTGGTTTCCTCCATGCCATTTATTAGCCCGAATTACTCGATTAGTATAGCGGTCACTCCAGTACACAAAATCTTCAAAGACAGTTAGAGAATGTGGATGCTGCAATATCTAAAAGGCAAGGATGTTTATCAGCTTACTTTTGGAGATTAGTATACGTAAAGCTTGCAATGAAGTAACAACAAAGCTGAGCATAATTTAAATTAAAGAAAAAAAAAAAAGGCAGCTATGTCTCAGTAAAGGTTTTTCAGCAAAAGATATGAAATATCATCTATTGCCTGAAAACAAGACATTAATTATGGGGTAAATATACTATTTTTTTTAAATCAAAAATGTTAAATAGACCCCGTGAGATGTGCAGCATAAGGAATTAACAAAACAGTCTAACTGTAGGGCAGAACACAGAAAACCAATAGATAAAGACCCAGTTGTAGATTTTCAAGGGCACAAGAGGAAATGTCTAGTGAGAGTTATGGACCTGTCAAGACCTTGCATCTCTGATAAACTCCCCTATAATTTACCAAAGGGTCAAAGAACATGGCTTATCTAAATGTCAGAAAACTAGGAGTGAGGCAAGAAAGGTTACACCAGCTCCTCTTTCTGAAGAATTGTCTCTCTAGCCAAAAGTAAAAGCCCTGTGGTTCAATTCTTGAAAATGTACATATGGCTTTTTATACCAGCTTATGTACCAGTTGAACACCTGAGCTATTGTGCTGGTACAGGGACAGTGCTACAAGCTGCTGGCAGCACTTCACTGGCAGAGAGCCTGTAAGAGGGATGGTCTTGAAGTGCCCTGCAGGCAGCACAAAATCCTTTGTTGTTGTCAAGAATAGTAGCAATCATCACTCGCAAGTGACCAGGGCAAGTTCTTCAAAGTTTTTTTTGTACTACCTTTGCCTACAGCAAACACACCAGCTAGTAGCAGCAGTGTCAGATGTCACCTTTAGACCTCATGCATACAGACAGAACAAATTAGAATGATCTGAAGCACTAAGTCTCCAAGTAGCTGAAGCATTCAGCTGCAAGTTCTGCTGAAGATCTCCTGAGAGTTGGTGAACAGGATATGCAATTTTTTTTTTTTTTTGAGTTTTAGCAAGCATATGAAATACTTCATATCTGCTTCACCCAAGTATTTTGAAGAAAAATACATCCAAATCTATAACAATGCAAATACATTTTTAAATACCATCAGCAAGGACATGGGAAAACAATGGTTTCTTACTAATGTCTTACCAGATCGCTTGCAACCACCTGTCGTCTGTTGTTTCCATTGTAATCACAGAAATCAATATAATCAAGATAGGCATCAGCAAAATAGAGAAGTTTATTTGGGTAATCAATGGAGAGTCCATTTGGCCAGTAGATTTTACTGTTAATAATCACTGTTCGCATTTTGCCATCCATGCTGGCTTTTTCAATTCGAGGGTTTTGGCCCCAGTCAGTCCAGAACATTACATGAGCACTGAAAAAAGTAACTTGTGGTTACCAATCTGGGAAAAAAAAAAAAAACTAGCTGCCTATTGAGAGAGGTTACAGTGAAAAATGAGAAACAACCTTTTTAAGAAAGATCCTACACAATGATACTGAAATTACTCATTTCAGCAATATGTTTACTTAAGATATTACCTTAATTTCTGTTGTAAAAACTCCTTTAACACTTCTACCGCTGTTTTCATTTGTCAATAATAGCAACATATAGAAGTTACTGCTATCACTGTTTTTCAACATTGATTAGAATCCAATTCTCCTGTTGCTAAATAATAATTTGATATGGGTTTGTACTTTTACAGGCATTCATTGATAAGATTAAGAGCACTATAACTGAAGAGCCCCAGGAGGCTGTCAGTAAACAGAGTTCAAGGCATTGAAGAGCTTAAAAAACAGTAAAAGTTTGTACCATGAGCAGTTCAAATCCTGACATTCCATTTACTCTATGCTACTCATTTAAAATGGGATGCCTTTATGAAAATGCTAATACAGTACAGATAATTATTTCAGACTTGGAGCTAGAAAGTAACCTATCCCTTGCCAGGCAGGCAAAGCACATGCATTACATGTAAGTTTGTGGTATACCACCAGCTGATAATGATACGTCAGAATTTTGAACTAACAGTTTTTAACGAGGAAGCAAATGTAGGAAGATCTGTTCTACAGGAAAAAAACCCAAAACCTTGTTACAGTAAAACAGAGCTATAGATTACAAATAATTACCATATGACTTTAAATCTTAAATCAACTCTGCAAACACACAATATTTTAAATTGCCGTAAGTTTTCCCTTCTACTTGTAACTGTAAATGACAATACAATTCTGGCATATCCAAATTGAATATTGTTACACCATAAAATATGCAGCTTTTCAAAACAAAACATAAAAAAAATCTTACTCAATTCTGGGATCTAACACTAGTCCCCTTGGGTTTGTTATATTTTCACTAATCAGCACAGTCCTGTGGCTCCCATCCATTTTAGAGACTTCAATTGTTTCCAGAACAAAGTCTGTCCAGTAAAGGTTGCGACCTACCCAATCTACCGCTATACTTTCAGTCACGGTGACACCACTGTCAAACACCTGTTTAATAACAAAAATGAAAATAGAAAAAAGGGGGGAGAGAGAGAGAACAAACTAGTTTATATTAAATTTTTACCCTTTCCACTAACCCTAACCCAAACCTCCAACATTTTTTAAGTGTCTTAGGCAGAATGTGTCACAATGCACAAAGTGCTGACAAAGCATATACTCAAACACTCACTAACTTCACTAAGTCTCTTCAAGAAGTTAGCATCTACCAATAGGAAAAACAACTTAGTAGTCCAACATTAGAAAAGGGCTTCTTGAAAGCATTCAGTTTTCTTTTTCAAGAAGCTATATGAAATACTGGCTTAGTATCTACAAAGTTGTTTCACTTTGTCTATGTTATCTCTCTTCTTACTGTGTTGGGATTTTCCTATTCCCCTTTGCTAACTGGAGATAACAGTGTCTTCATTTTCTTGCCACAATGAAGAGACAAGAATAACTCAGTGAAACTTACTATTTTTCGGTCTGTCCCATTTTGATAAGCACTCCAAATTTTATCCTGTGTTGTATCAGACCAAAAGATACGATCTGTGATTGAATCAAAATCAATAGCCACAATATTCCTCCCATCCCGAACTAAAGAATAAATACTGTGTGACTGAGAGGTGATGTTGTCCACAACGATTTGGTTACGACTTGCCACCAGCAAAAGAAGATTCCCAGACTCTGTCAAAAGAAATTAATCAATAAGCCATTCAACAGTAATTTGGTAAGGAAAAGAAACACTGAGGAATCTGACATAGCTTTGTAGCTATTGTATGTAGTGTGGCATAGGCACTAGGAAAGTCTTGTGAAAGGCTGGGACTTAAACCCTGTGAGCACTGAACTTTATATATAAAGAGCAAACTTTAACCCATGGCTTACAGGTGCTTGACAATGGTTTTCTCCAGATATTATTTTTGACTGTTCCAAGGTTAAAAATTACAGTGTTGAATCAAAAATATTACTTCAAGGAAATCATAGTTTCCAATTAGACCCTCAACTGACAGTTTCAATACTCAAAGTCATCTGCCATGAACAACTAACTTTAAGTGGCTGTTTACATCAGCTCTTTTAAAGAAAAATATGAAAATGAAGAGCTGGACATTTTCTATTTACCATTGTCATTCTTTAGGTTGATATCAATGTTCCTCACCTGCTGCTTTACAAGTCTTCCCATTGGTTTCTAGAATGTATCCTTCATCACAGTAACACCTAACAGATCCTCTCTCATTGTAACAATGCTGACTACAAAAACCTGGAGGGTCACATTCATTAATATCTTCACAGGTCTTGGAGTCAATTGCAAGCTGGTATCCAATAGGACAGGTACACTGAGCTCCAAAGGGTCCTTGAATACATTCATGAGTGCAGCCAGCATTATTGTCAGAGCAGCTCTCCTGATCTGAAGGAAGTAAGCAAACAGTTAACAAAAGTTTCTTATGTTAAATTAAATACTTCGCAATTGCATTACTAGCCTAAGACTGCTGCTAAAACGTGGCTGCACAGTCACCAGCTATGCAATACGAGACTGGAATGAGGACCTTATGGAAAATATAACACACACAGTGCACGCGAAGGCAGGTAACAGTGTTGTATGTACTACTGAATCTTGTTAAATGAATGCTAACCATAAGGCTGACTAAAATTTTACAACACACTTTTCTAAACTAGCTAGAAATAAACAAAAATCTACTGTGCCACTCTAAACTTAAAATCGTATTAATAGCAATAATTTTAAATAATTAATAATCATACCTGGCTGGGGTTCATCTGAGAATGTGCAATGATTAAAGGGAAGAAGGAGGAAAGAAGGAAAGAAAGAAAGAAAAAGGTTATGCTTAAATCAATTGATAATCAACTTAAATACAAATCTGGCTACATGTGAGCTTTTAGATTTTTTTAAACGATTTTTGAAGTTAGAAATTTAAAAGAAAATAGTAAGGGATGAATCACATTTCATCTGAACTTAAAACACACCATGCTTTAGTGAATGTGTTGAGAAAACCAAGCTCCTTCCCGTATTGCTATATAAAAACCTATACTGAAATCAGTGGAATTCACATTTGAATTCATAGCACAAGACTGGACACAGCTAATGAATTCATTAGTCATCATCATAGTCTCCTTTCACTGCAAGCAAGTTCCACTTAGTAATTTGAGCTTTAATTTCAGCATGCTTACAATTTCTGTCAGAAATACTGCTGCACTAAAAAGAGCATGCTGAGTATTCCATTTCTTTCTGAGGCCACAGCACATAGTAGGCTATAGAGATGCCTGAAGAGAAACTTACTGCACAACGGGGATTCATCAGCTCCATTAGGACAATCAGCAGAATTATCACATACTTTGCTCAGATTCACACAGATACTGTGACCTGGACATTGCCACTGCCAGCTGGGGCACCGGAAAGGTTGAGTAGGACAATCTCTCTCATCGCTCATATCCCTGCAGTCATTATCACCATCACAGATCCACGCTCGATAGATGCAGTTGCCATTATCACAGCGGAAAAGAGATGGAGGACAGGTCCTGGCAGGACATCTGTGATGTTCATCTGAGCCATCTGCACAGTCAGGATGGCCGTCACATTCCCAGTTAGCAGGAACACAATTGCCATCCGATTGACATTGGAATTCATTCTGGTGGCACATCCCTGGTGGTCTTGTAGCTAAAACAGTAACATTCAACAGTTCAGAAACTTTCAATTTTAGACAGAGAAGTGAAATCACTATGTTCAGTTCACCTCTTGCATAAGTAGTTATAAGATCATTAAGAACCATGTTGCTTTTAGATCAAGCCATAGAATCACAGTCAATCTACATGATATTTCAGAATTGGACCTATTTAACTCCTACTTCTTAATATGGTGAACAAGGCAATTCGACTGCTGTAATATCTTGAGCAAGCACGTGTTCATATTTAAGTACTTGCCCAAAGCAGTATGAAATTAATTGCTCAAACTAGTTTTCACAGCACTGCATTGAAACACTTTAACTAACCTAACTGTAAAAAATTACTCAAGGAAAGCTTTCAATCTAACTCTTATGGATACAAGGTTTTCACTTTCCTAGATGAACAGACTTCTTAATTTTATTTTTATACCCTCAAACTGAGGTGCCAAGTAAAAGAAAATGTTAGGGCCAAAAGAAATATAAATTCTGCTCCTTGCCAGAAAAAAAATCTAGTCCTGAGCTGGAACCTGCTGTGTTTGAAACTTCTGCTCAGAAAAAACAATTTATAGACAAGTTTCCCTAAAAACAATTTTGAGGTTTTAAGGACAGTAGTGCCAATTATTTGATATAGCAGATAAAGGACATTTTCAGAAGCACCACTTAATAACTGAAGCCTTTCCTTCAGCATCAATATACTTACGGCAATCTGTCTCATCTGAGTGATCATTACAGTCAAAAACACCATCACACTGGTAATAAGTGCTGATACACTGGTCTCCACTTAGACATTTAAACTCTGTGGCACTGCAATTATATACTACAAAAATAAATAAACAAAAAAGTTATTTATTTATTTTACTAAGATAGAATGCACCCATTTTTTCTACAGGTGCCCAAGTCAGGCATGATTATCAGGAAGCCAAGTTCCACTGAAGACCATGGTTTCCCTGGGACACAGAAAATGCAGTGACCTTGGAATCTACAGAAAACATAGGAAACAGATTTCAGCCCTCCACAACCAGCCCAGAGAGGAAAGGGATTACTAAAATGCTAGAAGAAGCATCATAAACCGGGGTAATCTATGGATAGGTTTATTATGCATTCTGCTATCTTGGAGCTGGTAATATGAGGTCACCAAAGACCCCTCAGGGGGCAAGAGTGAGGAAACCATAAAGAGATTTTCAAGAAAGTTACACTTACTGCAGTCACGCTCATCAGCACCATCTACACAGTCTTTGTCTCCATCGCAGACATAGAATGGGTCAATACAGCGATGGTCTGGACACTGAAATTGCCTGGGTTCACAAGTACCTGTGAAAGCTGTATAGAATGACAATAAACACAGATGTGCCTCTTTTCTCTCTTCTGAAATCAGCATAATACTGAGAGAGTAGAAAGATGCCACCACTAAATTCCATCATGAAATGCAGCAACTAGTAATCAATAAATTAAAAGCACTAATACATTAGTAGCAGGTAATTGTTTATTCATATGTAGGTTTGAACTCATGCAAAACAAACAGAAGATTCCACTCAGTGGTAAATTATGCCAAAGAAAGTATAGGGAAGAACTACTGTCTTACTACTGGTAATAACTTCCAGACTAGATTAGCTGACTACACCATTAGCCATTACTGAGATCACTTATGAAATAAGTGCTTAGAACATCTAAGCTTTAGCTGCTTTTTGCTGTAAATTTCAGTGGATGACACTATGCAGCACTACATTTATAACTGTCACAGTTGCCCCTTTTTATTTTTTTTTAATTATTTTTCTGCATTCTACATGGCCCTGGTAGTTCAAATTAAATGAGTTTTCCACATCTTACAAACTGTAAAATAATACTCTAACTTAGATATTAGTTCTTTCCTCCAATTTCACTTATCATTTTTAAACCACCTGACATAACTATGTAAACAGAGAGTTGTTTAAAAAACAAGAGACAGTTGTGATACTCACTGCAGTTTTTTTCATCTGACCCATCACCACAGTCATTATCCGTATCACACAGCCAGATCCTAGGAATACATCTTCTATTGTCACAAGTGAACAGGGTTACAGGACATGAAGTGGGTCCTTGTGTAGGACAGTGCAATTCATCACTGCCATCGAAACAGTCATTATGTTTATCGCAACGCCAGCGACCTGGAATACACTGTCCACTGGCACAGGTAAAAGCCAATGAAGCGCAAGTATTGTCTAAATGAAAAACAAACCAGGACACTTTTATAAAGATCTCCAAAATTTCCCTTCCCTGCCAAAGTATTCAGTTCATTTAGTATAATTACTGAATAACTAAAATAGGCACCAGATTCTAAAATGCACACTGCTTAAAATGAAAATGTCTGTCATGCCAACATGTCGTAGAACCAAACTGCATATTTACAAGCTTTGTTAAACTGCAAGACTCAATTGAAATCTAAATTGTTAAGCACTTCAAAACAGTCTAAAGACCATGAAAAATAACTTCCTCAAGTAGCTATTTGCTTTATACTTTCCTTTTCCCTAAAAGGCATCTTAGTTATTCTAAAATGGCCCACTAAAAAGAAAGAGAGATTGTACCTTAGTCATACTAGCTAGTCCAGTGCATTAAAGGAACGCATTTTATGTCTTATTTTCTTGTTTGTGATATAGAAGAAAAAAATAACTCTAAAGAAAGAGGCACCAAAAATGTCATAAAAGCCAAGAACTCTTCAGTATCTTATCAGCTATAATTATCCCACTGTTCTCTCAATTCATCTGAGCAACAAAATATTTTGTGCGAGACACACTACAGTAAAACCAGGAAATGAACCACCGTGGTTTTAATCCACTTCAATGTAAAAATCCAGATGTAACAAATAGTTCAGAACTGCCCAAATATAATGAAAATCATTACATTTCTATTCAGATGTTAAATGAAATAAAAGGTGCTGCTCTAATCTTAGAGGAAGGTTAGACAATGCATATGGTCTTGTTATTTTTCCTGTGGTACTATTTTTTAAATGTCTTAATCTTTACTAAGTTGGTTTGCCCCTCTCCATGCATCAAAATTAGACAAGCAAGTGATGTTCCAGTATCTTTCAAAATTTACAAAAATATAAAAATAAAGACAACTTTTTTCTTTAGAAGATAAATTTTTCTTTCTCTATAAATCAAATTTTGAGAACTAGTGAGAGATGAGTATTTTCATGCATTCTTTAGATGGATAGTGTTGAATCTCATATTCCCATGAGTTATCTGAATAATTTTCAAAGTAACTAATCTCCCAGGCAGGTTTCAGGATTTATCCATAGATACAACTGTAAAAAAAACTTTATTCCAACAAATTGAGACCAACCTATCAAACTTTCTGAACTACAAACAACAAATACTAACTGAAATTACAAGGATTACTTACTTAAAGAACCACAGTTTTGTTCATCACTGTTATCATGGCAATCATCAACACCATCACACTGATAGTATTGAGGCACGCATCTTCCATTGCCACATGAAAATGAGTAGGAGCCACACTGCAAAGTGGGCGGCTCATTGGATGGATCTTCAACACACGTCAGCTGATTTGAAGCCAGCTTCATGCCATAAGGACAACCACAAACTCTCTGAAAATTTGGTACTGGGAAGCAGAAATGGCTGCAGTCTCCATTGGGATTTGTTCCTCTATTACAGTAGTTAGAACCTTAAAAAGTGATAGAGAAGATCACTCTATACACTGCCAAGAAAAGCTTAGGAACTATTAAAAGTACACAGTAACTCTAAAAGAATGTTTGGGGGGAGGGGAAAAAAAAAAAAAAATGCTGTAGCAAATCCTAGTTTTGCATACACTGCAAAACAGGGTCAAGTTCACTGACTGTGATAGCAGTGGTAAGTCTAAATAATAAGTCCCACATTCCATATACTCTTCATTGACACAAATGTTTATGGAAGCCAAGAACATATTATTAAAGTCTATCTATTTTTCTTCCAATTGTCTGGAAACAAGTATACTACCACAAATGAGGACCTTGGTCTGAGCAAGGCTGAGAGCGCCGAGCCAATATCTGTGGACACCAAATAGGTGGTAAGCACACAGTTTGATCATATGCTTGATAAGTGCATTCAGTGTTTTCCTAAATTATCTACAGCATGAAATCCTTGGCTTAGGTCATACAGTTGCACAGAATTCAGCAGTGAAAAGAAGAAAAAATTAGAGACTTAGGCACAGTGATTACTTTAAGAATAGTGGTTTGATTAATAAACATTTACCAAATTCCTCAAAACAAATAGTTCAGTTGAACTAAAAATTCTACTAGAAAAAGAGAAATACAAGGTTGTAATTGGTGATATAACTAACAAAAACATACAATGGAATCATAATTTCATTTTACAAGGTTATTATATAAAGCAACAGAAGTGGTGGAGGAAAACTGCTTAAAGTAAAATATACAGCACGTGACTGCAAGTGCCTGTGCTGCCTGCCCTGCACGCCATTTACAATTCAGTAAAGTCATTTCTAAACTTGAGAGTGGAAACCTGCTGTCCTGAAATTTTATCTCATATTCCCTATTTCATGTCTTTCATCTGTACAATAGAAGAGCTCACCTATTTGGGAATGAGCATCATATGCTTTAACATGCATTATGTTACTAATGCCCCTCCTAATAATAGTCATTTCTCCTCCATCAGACTTCCTTACTCGAACTATTCCACCAAGTCTCCAATCGGTGAAATAGGCATAACCTGTTTTGAAAGACATTTAACATATAACAATTACAGAGCAATACGACATAAAAGATCAAGCATCATGAGAAAAAACTGCCAAGGTTTTCTAATAATTTAATAATTTTTCGTAACTATTTCATGAAAAAGACAAAAGGACTTTCACCGGTAATGCAGTTAAAATTAATCCTTCAGTGATAGGCAGCAGACATAATTTAGAAAAACAAGCCCTCACAGATTTAAGTTAAAGTGAGATACAACAGACTCAAGGGACATTTCAAATTCCAAAGCAATTTTAAAAGTCATTCATTAAGACAACTTTCCAGAAAAAATTTAGAGCATTTTTACACAAAATCAAAAGGGGTTAGATGCTGACATCTTTCTTCACACACAATATAAATCCAGTGATAATCTCTACATACAATTAATAAAATCCTGAAATTGCTGATCAGCTCTGTGGAGGTGATTTACCTTGTTTGTCCAGCATGAGTAGCTCGCATCATTTGGCATCTATAATTAGTATGGCATATCTGCCTTGTTATACTAAAAGAATTACCTGATCTGCCACAAATAATTTAAACAAAAATATACATAAAAACAGTCCTAAAAATGAGCAAGCAGTACTAAATATATTTTTTCAGCAGAAACTTTTTAACAGTGCTTTTTATAGGAAGAGCAGTATTACAATGGCCATGTTATTTTCTCTAACATACTTACAGAGAATCATATGGAAAAAAAATAAATCTGTGATAAAAATAGACCATATTTTTCAATGCCAGACTTACCTCCAAAAATAGTAAGGCCAAAGGGGTGAGTCATCTGAGTAATACGTTCAAGAGTCCGCCTGTCCAGCCCATCAAAGGTGCTGTGCTCGATTTTATCAAAAAAGGCATCCACCCAGTACAGCCTTAGAGCACTAGAAGTAATGAAAGTGTCATATCTCTTCAAAAGGCATTGTCCATTAGGAAGCACTAACATTTTCTCAAATAATAATCTTAAACCCAACAAGAAGCTATTGGGGTGTGTGGGGAGGGATTCTGAGAAAATCTTACATTTTACAGGCTTCTCAACAAATTGAAAAATAAGGTCTTCAGCACAAAAGTGCCAGTGCACACAATCTGACACAATTACTCTATTTTTAATCCCTAACAATTCAAAGGAAGAAACACAGTTTCTCGGAAAGCTCTGTCTTCTGTCCTTACCTCCAGTCAATGGCTAGGCCATTAGGCCAGCCTAGTGTTGTATTCACAATCGGTAAGGCATGGGATCCATCACTCCAGGCCCTCAAGATTTTGGCAGGACGGAACCAGTCTGTCCAGAATATATACCTGAAAGGGCACATGTCAGAAGAAACATAAGCCAAGTGTTGCAATGTAATTAAACAGAGCAAATGTTTGAACAGCATTAACATTCTTCTTTGTACCACATCTTCATATAACCTATAAAAAAAATACAATTTTATGTTCACCCTCTCCCTCTCTTGAATTGGTAGTGGTATCAACAGTTAATATTTATCTTGTCTACAACAGTTTTCAAAATCCTTGGAAGTGGTTTGTCCATTTAGTCATAAAATATCTGTAACTGTTAAAATTGTTATGAATTTCATGAAGTATTGATGGGGAGGAAAAAATCAAGCAAAAAATGCATCTTCCAGGTAATACAGACAGGCATGAATATTACAAAGAATTCTCTCCTGATCCTTTTAACTTATGTCTACAGTTGAAGCTATTGTTAAATAGTTGAAGCTATTGTTAAATAACATTACAAAGAGTCAAACAAAAAAAAAGGTTGCGATACCCATGCAGTTCAAAACAATTCTTAACAGATTATTTCCAGAACAGTATATTTGGTTACTAAACAAGCAAATTCAATATCAAAGAATTAAGAAATTCAGTAGCATGGCAGTAGGAAGCTAACTATGCTGTGAAAGAAATGCTGTTTTGGCATGGTCAAATAACAGAGAGTATTCAATTTTAAGCTAAGCGTTTTCATCAAAGAAAAGCAGGGCTTCATTTTACATACACAGAATCACTTATTGAAAGGTTTGTATCAAATACAGCCAGTAGTATCTAATATGTTTCAAGTAGAGAAATTCAGACAGAAAAAAAATAAAGGAACCAAGGCTAGCATTCTGGGAACTGAAAGTGTATTAAAAATAATTTAGAAAACTTTTTCTTCCAACTATGAGAAATAGCCTTCTAATCTGAGTGATACAAAGAAAAAAGAAGTTCTTCTGCCTGTTTATCAGCACAGAGGAGTAACAGGAAAAAAACCAAACTGTTGCTTTTATGAGAATTCTTTCGTGTGGTTCTTTCATGTGCAACCTGTATCACCCTGCCCTTTCATCTGGGTGCTGAGTCCCAAAACAGAATAAAACAAACAAAATAAAGACAAAAGAAATGAAAAGAGATGGTATTTTAGAACAGGACACAAATACAAACAGAAATCCAGAATGACATGTGAATCTAATCTCACCAATTCTGATTAAACCATAAATTGGTTTCCATAGTTTCAAGTGAGAATCAAAGCTAAACTTACCCAATAACAGGATGAACCACTATTGATCGAGGATTATTTAAATTCTGAACAATAGCTCTCCTAGATTTATCTGCCAGCCGCATCACACTAATGCTCCTGTATCGAGGGTCTGTCCAGTAAAGATTCTTCGAGATCCAGTCAAAAGCCAAATCTTCAACACTTTCCACTCTATTAGCTGTCAGGATTTCTCTTCCTAGAATTTGGAACACATGTAGTAATAGTGAACATTTATGAACAGAGGAAATAACATGAGTGCAGTATTCTGGTCACAAAAGTAGTGGTCTCCCTTGGTAAAAGTTCTGCCTCTGTGCTATTCAATATAAAGACCAATAACTAAGGGGAAGGGGTTGCCACTTATTCCAGGCAAAGGAGGTATCTGTTCAGGAGCACAAACCCAAAAGATGAGAAATAAAGATTAGACAAAGATGAGAGAAACCTGTCACTAAGTTTACACTGAGAGGAGTTTTATGAATGAAGGTCAGTAAGGTCAAGGCAGTAAGGATATCTTGCTCACCAGCCAGAACTTACCTACTCTTTGCATAGTAATGGTCAGCTGCTGTCTCCCCTTACTCTGACCCAAGGCAGGAAGCAAGCTCAGAAGACTATATGCTAGCTTAATAAGTATTTGATCATCATTATAAATTGGAGAGAAACATTCTTCATTACTACAAAAAGCACTTCCAAAAAATCTCACACCCATAATGTTCTTTTTCTGTATTACAATATCATAACAAACATCCTGCTTTCCAGATAGGGCAGCTAAAAAGCTGAACTCAATTTCATACTACTTAAAGGGACACAAGTCTGCATAAACAGACTGGGCATGACAAATACTAGCTGTGTGAAGTTCATACCCAAACACATTCAGCACATTTGTCAAAGAATAGGAGACATCAATGAACTTAATATGAATTGAACACACATTTTTTACAAACATTTTTGAGATTACTGGGGTGATGCTGAGGTTATTCATGTATCTCACAATGTGACATTTTGTGCTTCTTTTTAGAAATATCTCTGCTACTTTCCTTACCAAAATTACTATAAAATTCCTAAAAATGATTCTCACCTGAACCATCGGTTTTCTGTTTATAGATCATGTCTTTACTTGTGTCTGAAAAATAAATGGTGTCATCCTGAGCACAGAAATCAATTCCAACAAAGTATGAAGGGCTCCCTGTTATAGGTATGATCACATCTTCCTGGGTGGAGAGATTGAATGGGATCCCCCGCACTGCCAACTGGGATGAAAACAGTAGGAACTGCTGCACAGCTGCAAAAGAAAAGATTAGACACAGACTTTATTTATTCACAAGGTGAGACAAATGAGCATTAGTTAACTGTAAAGCTTTATTTCCCTTTGGCAACACAAGTAGCCTGGATAAAAAAATGAATGAGAAAATAGGAATTTAAGTATACACAGACTTAAAGACTGAGAAGAAAAACAAAATCCGAACCAGAATATTTGGTGATGTGGTCAGGTATTCCTCTTGCTAGTATTGTTAGCATGGTCCTAATATACCTTTACAGAAAACATTACCCCTATGGAAGCAGAAATCATCTTCTATGCTCAACTATTTACAATCATCTATAAAAAAATTTAACTCAGGGGCTTTGTGGAGCCACCATATAAACAGACCGTATCTGAACTAGCCAGATAAATGCATGGTCAAATAGTAAAACTTAGACAACATATCTGGCTTAATTTGCCAATAGCTACATATGGAAAACCTCCCATCGGTGACAATTCTGCACTCAAACAGGAAGCAGCAGATTGTTGATGAAAGCCCACAGCTCCAAAACTGAATCTCTTATTCTTGGCATATATGTTCAAAGGAAGAAGACCAATCTAATCTGCACATTACTACACAGGAAAGCAGGCTTATATGTTCAAAATAATGCAAAACCTGTCTATTAGCAAGAATCTATGCTTGATTTCAGGATAAAGAGCTAATCATACAGCTGTCTACACATATTCCATATGTAACTTGAGGGTAGGAAGGCTCTGCAGAGGGATTTGGACAGGCTGGAGCGATGGGCTGAGGTCAATGGGATGAGGTTCAACAAGGCCAAGCATGGAAAAGCATGCCTTATGAGGAGAAGCTGAGAGAACTGGGGTTGTTTAGTCTAGAGAAGAGGAGGCTGAGAGGAGACCTTATTGCTCTCTACAACTACCTAAAAGGAGGTT
>JAAGNO010005803.1:50806-74104 GCA_033439905.1 Ceryle rudis | reverse complement strand
AATTTTTCCCAATAACTGTTAAATACATATAAAAAAAAAAAAAAAAAAAAAAAAGAACCAACAACAAAAAAACCACCATTTCTCTCACTCTTGCCCTCCTGGTGGTGTTACAGCTAAGAAAGCCTAAGTAACACTATATGTGAGTTTGAAAAAAAAATTAAGTAATTTCTTGGTGTGATGTATCCTTTATTTTAAAGCCATTGGTGGGAAAAAGCCTCAACATTTTAATTAGTTTGCAATACGGCTTAGGTGGCCATTTTATGAAAAGTATGAAAAACATAGAATCATGCTAGGGTGCAGCATATGCTATGCTCTTAAGATAATAGAGAAAATATTGTGTAGGAATCAAAGTTTATACATTATTTAATAATTCAAACAAAGGAAGTATTTGTAGGGTATGTGATAGGATCTGGTGTATCTAGTGATACAAATCTACAGTAACTTCACTGAGATTGAAAGATTTTTTCTGTTGATATTATTGTCTGGATCTTCTAGTGATCAGGCTCTGGTTTGTTATATTTTTAGATATTTAATACTATTCTTGTCATTCAGTAGTTGACTATCTTACGTTAATTGCACTTTCTAAATCCTGGCAGTTATCTATCTCTAATATTGTATTAAAGGCCATTGTGCTGCTGAAAGTTTGACTTTGCAGGTAAGATATAAAGCCAAAGTTGTATCACTGCTGTCTGCTAAAGATCATATGACATTGTTTTGCAAGAATAATACATTACCATCAGTTTCTTGTATAAACTGCAGTTAGCTTAATTACATTCTGCCCTCCTAAATTCCTTATGTAGTGTCATTTTGATAAGACATTTTTCACTTTCTGTCTTAAAACTGTTGTGTAATACCGCTTTATGCTGTTAAACATCTGCTGCATTCCACCCCAGTGGTGTCTGATTCATGGGTAGATGAAGTGATTGCTGTGTGCCTGGTATATAAAACACTTTGGTTTCCTTTGGGATAAATATAAATGCAAAGTGTTGTAACAAATCTGTAGTCACCGAGGACTTTGTGGTTGTCACTACGTTGCAAGTGATAGCAATTGGGAACATCACAAGCAGCAGAGATGGAACAGTAGAATCAGTTCTTAAATGTATCTGACTCTAGGCTGAAAAAAACCTGTAGAAATATGAATTATGGCATGCAGCTGAACAGCTGTTATCCCATCTCTTAGGAGATTTCCTGACAATACTGATTCCTACAATTCCCCTGACACAAAATTACTTTGGATGCCTCCTGTGAGAAGTGTCTTGGAGACCATGGAACAAAAAAGAGCTGTGTAAATCCTCCTTCTGCACACCTGAAATTTCCATGAGAAAACTGTAAGGGGGGGGGAGGGGAGGGAAGGGGAAGGTGTAGCCCTGAATATTGCACTTGAAAATGTCACATTTTTCATAACTACCACAATAACAGCGATGAAGAAACTGGTTCAGTGGTGTTACAGCTATGTTGGTAATAAAAGGTAAAGATATTACAAAATGGTTGTTTGACTTTCATTTTTGCAAGTACTCTTCTCCAAGGATTTTAGAGAACAATTTCTCCAAAACCCTCCACTCTTGCAGTACTGTACATCAGAAAAAAGAACCAAGAAAACTCTACTCAGAGAACATGACAGAAAATGTCCTCCAACACTAGCCAGTGTTTGTGCTTTTGTTTCTGCTTTCTTTCATCTTTGTTGGTTTTCCGTCCCGCAAGAGTTCATGAACCAAAGTAAAATTCACTCTCTTCCAAAGGCTTATAACTATATTTTTAGAATTGTGGGCTTTTTTTTCAGACAGTGACATGTTTATCAAACAATACTATAAAAACACTCATCTTGCTACATCATCTGAAGAATTAGCCTTGTCTCAAAACACTCTTAAAAGCAAAGACATTTTGTGTGTTTCAGCGAGAATGTGACATTTCTTAGTACATTGTAATCCAAGCCACAGTAGCATGCTGAAAAATACTTCTAGGTAAAAAATGACAAACAATTTTGGATACCTTAGATATGCAGTAATGACAACAACGTAACTGGTTACTGAGCAGGAGGACCAAACTACTTGTATATGAAAAGCTCTGCAATAAAGTGAAATAAATCCATATAAAGTCTACTACATATCAGGGGCTATAGCTTATAAAATTCTATTGCTGCCCATTGAAATTTTGGGCAGTATTGCTACTGATGAGTTTCAATTATAGATGAGAATCTAAATTTCAGCTGCTTGAGTAAATATTCTATATTTCTTAAAACAAAACATAAATTAAATTCAATGTGCTTGTGGACTCTGTAGACTACAGTTTAGTACTGATAAATCTGTATATAAATGCAATACAGTTATGGCTGTATAAAAACATGCATCAGATGGAATCCAAAGAGAAAATAATGCCAGCTTGTGTAAGTACTGGAATTACAATGATACCAAGCCCCTCTATTAATATTAGGATGTGAATGTGGCTATTAAAATACTGATTAAAGTAGCTCAGAAAATGTCAGAATTATGGAATGGTTTGTGTTGGGAGGGACCTTAAAGATTATCCAGTTCCAACCCCCCTGCCATGAGCAGGGACACCTCCCACTAGACCAGGTTGCTCAAAGCCCCATTCAACATGGCCTTGAACATATCCAGTGATGGAGCATCCATTATTTTCCCTGGGCAACCTGTTCCAGTGTCTCACCACCATCACAGTGAAGAATTTATTTCTAATATCTAATTTAAATCTATGCTTTTTCAGTTTAAAACTGTTACACCTCATAAACATGTGAAATATATACAAACATATACAAAACCAATATCAAACTCAGTCTCCCATGATGCCAATTGCGTCACTGTCACCACTGATGCTGTGGAGCAGGTACACTCTCCTTACTGCCTTAAGCATCCTGAACTCCACTATTTCATAGTCACTGCAGCCAAGGATGCATTTGATCTTCACATTTCCCCACCAGCCTTTCTCCTTGTTGGTCAGAATAAAGTGCAACATGCACCTCTCCTCAGTGGTTCCTCCATCACCTGGAGAAGGAAGTTGTCATCCACACATTCCAGGAACTTCCAGTATTGCTTATGCCCTGCTGTGTTGTCCCTCCAATAGATACTGGGATGGTTGAATTCCCCCATAAGTGCCAAGGTTTGAGAACGTGAGGCTGCTCCTATCAGTCTATAGAGGGCCTCATCCACTTGGTCTTCCTGGTCAGATGGCCTGTAGCAGACCCTTTCTATAACGTCAGCTGTTGCTGCCCTCCCTTTAATCCTGACCCATAAGCTCTCAATTAGCTTCTCATCCATCCCAGGTGGAGCTCTATGCCCTCCAGCTGGTTATTGATATAGAGGGTGGCATCCCCTCTTTGTCTCCCCTGCCTGTCCTTCCTAAAGGACCTGTATCCTTCCATTCCAACACTTCACTCATAGGACCCACTCCACCATGTCTTTGTGATGCCAGTAATACCATAGTCCTGCAGGAATGTGCACATCTCTAACTCCTCTCGCTTATTCCCCATGCTATGTGTGTTTGCACAGAGGCTTTTAAATTGGGTTTCTGCTGAAGCTGACTTACTGGAGGGAGTGGCTGGACTTCCTTTGTGCTGGTCTTCAGAATGCTCAAGATACATACAGAATGCTTGAGATAATAAATGCAGAAGAAACTACTGGTAAGTGCAAGGGAACTTGTAAGAAGAAGGGAGGGAGAAACAGTATAATGTGTTATTTTGTTCACAAGTTTTAATGCACAACAGAACTAAATGCATTATATTTATTATAACTGCACGTTGGTTTTGTGTAGTATAATAAAATGGTGCATTTAAATATATACTATGATGTAATATGCTACAAATGAATAATACATAAAGGAGAATCTACACTTGGTATGCTGCTCAAAACATAAGAGTCCTGATTTAAGGATTTTTTGTCATTACTTTTTTTTTTTCCCCAAACACAGTTTGGGGGAAAAAAAAAAAAAAAAGAAGAAATTAGGTGAAGGCAGAATTTTTCATTCTATTTTATAAGCTCTCCTTTTTTCTGTTCTTTTAATATACTGACAGGCACCACAATACATTGATCCTTACATGCTCATTCTTCAGTCAGCATAAAAGGATGGTAATTTATTGATGAATAAATCTTCAAGAGTAGTATTGGTTTGGAAGTTCTTCTGGATTTGAAGCAGCTTATTTGAACCATTTGAACCTCATAAGTCTCTCTAATTATAATTCAGAGTGAACTTTTATTGTCTTCTGAGAATTCCACTCCTTTCCTACTGAATATATATAACAAAACCAGTTGTCTTGTGGCTTTTGTTGTCTCCCTAATTTTTAGTGCTTCTTACTAAAGCTGGTTATGGCTACTGCTATAGCAATAGTAAGATCTACAATGACTAATTTTATAACCTAGATAATACGACAAGAAATGAAGCTTTTATGTTTTAAAAATTATTCCTACACACATACATATATTGTTTATAGGAACCTAGCAGGTTTTCTGAGCTAATTACACCTTCAAGATGACATTGTTTCCTTTATTCTTTTTCCTAGCTTTCACCTAAACACATCTCTACATACAGGGATGACCCTCTGTACATGCATTTCCTATTTTACATGAAAAAAGAGAATAAAATTTAATGGTGTTGCTTTCTTTATCTTTCTACAAAAAAAGCCACTCTCTTGTTGGTAATGATGGGAAGAAACCAAGGGCTCCCTAAAGAAAGGGTAATGGAGTTGCAAACAGAGCTGTCTTAAGAGGATTGAATATTTCTATTGGGTTTTCCTGGGTTTTGGTAGCAGGGAGGGATGGCTACAGAGGTGGTTTCTATGAGAAGCTGCTAGAAGCTTCCCCTGTGTCCCATGGAGCCAATGACAATTAGGTCCAAAATGGACTTGCTGCTGGACGAGGCTGAGCCCATCAGCAACGGTGGTACCACCTCTGTGATAACATATTTAAGGGGAAAGAAAACTGCACAATAACTGCAGTTGAAGAGAGGAGTGAGAATATGTGAGAGAAGTAACTCTGCAGACACCAGGGTCAGTGAAGAAGGAGGTGCTCCAAATGCTGGAGCAGAGATTCTTCTACAGCCCATGGTGAAGCAGCCTGTCCACTTGCAGCCCATGGAGGTTAAAAAGGTAGCAGATATCCACCTGCAACCCATTAAGGACCCCACCCTTAAGCAGGTGGATGCCCAAAGGAGGCTGTGACCCCATGGAGAGCCTTCTCTGGAGCATGCTCCTGGAAGGACCTAGGTACCTGGGGAGAGAGAGAAGCTCATGCTCTTTCAGTACTCTGGTATGAATCACATGAATAAAAGTTACCTCTGATCCTTCTACTGTTAACAAATTTTAAAAGCCCTTTTTGTTATCCTCCACAGTGCTGGCCTGCTTGAACACTACCTGAGCTTTGACCATGTGAATTTTCTCCCTACAGTGGCAAACAGAATCTCTGTAGTCCTCTCATTTCACCTCTCCTTGCTTTCAATGTCCATACACTTTCTTTTTCCATCTATATTCTAGAAGAAGATCCCTTCTCAAAAAAACCCAAAGAACCTGCTTTCCTTTATTTTCTTACACGTTTGTTCTGAAATTTCTAAGCATGTCAAGAAGTCAGTTAGAGAATGCTTATTCCTAAAAAACCCTATAATTTTTAGCTCCTGTCTCAGTTTCTCATGACACTTCTCACCTTTCTTCAGTACTCCTCTTTGTGCCTTGCTCCAAGGAATTCTCCCATTGCTCTAGAAACATGTTAGTGCTCCTCCTGGCATTTGGCTATTTGTGTAACCTGGATTTTCCCTATGTGTATTCATTTCCACTTTCTGTAATTCTCCTCTGTCTGCCATTAATCTATTGGACAAAAAGTCAGGGATTTGTTCTTTGCAATCCCTGTGAAAAGATGACACAATATTACTGGTATGTAGAGAGGCTCTCTAATCATCTTTATTCTATGGAGGTCTGCTGAAACCTCTCTGATTTCTATACTGCAACACGGCTTTTTTTCCTGGTATAAGTATGCATGCAAAGCCCCAGACATCCTCGTTATTTAGAAACTGAGAATCTGTGAAGTAGTGGAAAATACTCTGGGCTTTTTCCAAATTACCATGCAAAATGGGCTTGGGAAGCAGAGGTGATAGCAGGTTTATTACTAATGTATACACGCATGTGTGTGTGTGTGTGTGTGTGTTTATGTATTGCTATTCAATTTCTAGAGTGAGTAGCTCTGAGACTAACATAGCAGCTCTGAAAGATTTTACTGCCAGGGGCTACCTGAAGAAAGGGGTCTTCTCTTTCCATTCTAAAGGGACTCACAAGTACAACTTCCATTTGCGAGGGCTGAATGCTAATGGAGGTTTTGGTCTTTCAGGCTATGCATTTTTAAAAGTCATTCTCTGCCCTTCTCTAAAAATTAAGTCCACTGCTCCTTTACAGCAATGAGCCTTATTGAGTTCGCTGAGATTTTTTTCACCTGAAACCATAAGACAAATTTGAAAATGCACATTGATGCAAAGAAGCAACATTAACTCACTGGAGAGAATATCACACAGAGGCAATCTCCTTTGAATGGTTCACCAGCACACTTCTGTCTTTTGACTTAAGCCAAAGCTTCATTATAAATAAATAGAAAAAAGAAGTGGTGCCTATAAAGAGACCCCTGAGGACAAGCAAATAGAACAACTAAAGAAATCTCATAAATCCCTGTGGGGACCAAACTGGGAATAATTACATATTTTGGCAATCACTTAAAGCTTCATATGTCAGCCAACCCTTCAGCCTGCATCGAGCAGTAAGCAGGCAGGCACTCAGCAATCCCAACACTGAATAATCACACGATGGGTAATAAACTTGGAAGTAGGATTACGAGGAACTGGATTGTGACAAATGATGATGATCAACCAGAAGATAAACAATAACAAACAGGCTTAATGACAACACTGCAGGATTCATCGGCACCAATGTATTCCATGCCCACTGGCAAAATGCCCTGGATCTGTTGTATTTCTCGTGCCAGACTGAAATTCCCTCCATAATTACTTTTTCCTCTCAGTCATCTTTATTACATAATTTACTGGCCAAAAAGTTTATTTTTTAATTCATCACCAAAAAAAGAGCCATCCATTTTTAACTTACTTTCGATGGATATAGTAAAATAAATAGATCTTAGTATACAAAGTGCTATACAAAGTATGTAAAAAAGAATCAAGGTTGGATTAATAAATATACTTGATATTGAAACTTTGATGCTAAAAATGGCCAGGATCTGGCATCAATGAGATGTGGCGCTGTGTTCATGTAATTGGCTAGCAGCTTGCTCTAATGGGCTGAGATGCTTTGTTTGGAAGGAAGATCAAGGACTCAAGAGTGAAAAGACACAGATGGGTGAAAGAGCTGGGAAACAACTCATGCATATGGCAATGAAGGGAGAGCTTTTTATTAGTAGTAGTGCTTTTGGGCTCTGTTTGGGCTCCTAATCATCCTTCAGTAGACTTCACTGACTCCATCAAATTGATAAGCAAAAAATCACCAGCAACATATGAGAGGATTATTACAAAACATAGATAAAGCTGAAATTGCTGGCTATAAACATGCATATATCACTGCTTTATGTTTTGCAACATATGCTTGTAAAACTAGAATTATTATAAAGTTATCTACAGTAAATACATTAAAAAAAGATATTTGGGGAAAGAAAGATATTCAGACATAAAAATTCCTTTACAACTTTGGATATTGGCTATGCATCCAGCAAATCAGCTTTTTAGCTAAATTTCCTAGTAAGGTATGCATTAAATATTTTGCACAGAATCTCAATCTGTTTGAAAGGAGCTTACTTCTTGAAATGTCTGCTATCCTCAATCTACACCCATGGAATCTCACTAAAATAATGATGCTGATCACAGCTAGGAATCTAATCTCTCTCTCTTTTGTAACAGCTGTTCTTACTCTTTTCTTCCCCTAAAGAACGTAAAATTTGGATTCTGCCTAACTTTTGGAGGTCCATATTGTTAGCGTTTGGCTGATATTTGTGATCACTGTGGACAGAATAAATTCAGGCTCTTCATCTATCTAGCAAATTCCTCATAAAATACCTGGATGTGAGTTTCATAGTATTTCACTGCATGGTACACCAGACCCAGTGAAATGCATGTATGAATAACAATCCCTTAATTTTCTTGGCTTGAAAAAAGCTTGGTGCATATTTACAACTGAAAGCTTGGATTATTTTTCTTATTTCTTCAGAAATAAGAATTCAGAGTTAATCAATTCCTTTTTGTCTCTCTCATGTAAAAGCATACTGACTTAAGTGTGAAAATCATATATCCTGTCTATAATCACAGAGTATTAAATACTTTGAACAAGGTGTAATTAATTCACAGGGTATCAAAAAAGTATATTATAACATAACAAAAACTAATATGGAACTAAAAGGAACCCAAACATAATACTACGTTTTTTAAAAGTATTTCTGTGTTCTAAGTTTTTGAAGCCAAGAATGGAGAAGTTTAGAACACTTCCATTAAAGCAAATAACTACATTAACCTTAAGCTGTTTGAGAGTATTTAATTTTGGGGCATAAAAATAATGAATTACATATAAAAATAATGTTTCTGCAACTTTCAGTGTTAATTAATGTATGTACCTCATTATGTAATGTAATAGACAAAGAAAAGCAGGAAGGTATGAAGCAAAAGAATATTTGATAGGAAGTTTCTTATTTAGTGTCAGGTAGTACCCTCGATTTGAAAAGGTATCCTGGGAATTAGAAAACTAATTAAACAAGCAACAGTTATTGAACAAATAAATTTAATCTTCGGGAATGACTAAACCCAAGTTTTGCCAGTTTTTTTTAAAAAAGTTCTATGCATGACTTGTCCATCCAATCCCTTTTCTAACTCAAATATAACTTCAGACCAAAATCTTTTATTAATTCAAGACCATTTCACCTGTATGCAGCTAGCATGGTGAGAATTGGCCTAGACACATTCCTTGAGATATTTTCTTCCTTTTATTTTTTATTCTCTATACATCTGCCTGTAGTTAAAACTTGGTTTTTTGTTTTTTTTTTTTCAGGATGTTTCCCAAGAAGACTGCAATAGACCAAACATGGCTTCATAAGGTACTTTTGTGACATTTATACTTAAAGAGCTGGAAGAGACTCAGCAGATTAGTACTGGAACTAAAAAAAAGGAAGATGTGTTTTTGGCTATTGGCTAATTCAAGCTGGAAGAGAACTCAGTAGGTTATCTGGTTCAATGTCCGCTCAAAGCAGGGTCCACTATGACATCAGACCAGATTTCTCAGGTTTACACTTTGTTAAGCCTTGAAATCGCCCAAGGATGGAGGCTGCACAAACTCTCCAGACAACATGCTTAAGTGTTCTTGCAGCCCACACAATGAAAGTTTCTCCTTATATTCAGTCTGAACCTCTCATTTCAATTTATGCAGACTGCTGCTCATCCTTCCACTATACACTTCCATATACAGCCTGACTTCATCTTACTGGTAACCTCAATTTGAATTCCCTTTGACAAAAACAGTATGATAGTAATATATAAACATGCAACTTCTTGCCACTAGTTTGTGACTTTTATAAGGATGGTGTAAAGATGGAATATTTTATAAAGATTCTTAAGGCCTATTATCCTGATATCACAAAGAGTGCAGTAATATTATTCAAGAAATTAATAGTAAAGAATACTGGAATAATAAACACTGAGTTATTAAATGCACCAAGTTATAGGTTAACAGAAAAAAATTCTGTTATAAGCTGATGTCTCTTCAGTTGAAAAATAGAGGGGAAGAAAGAAATAAGTATATTAACTTCTCAGCATATGATTATGAGTTATAAATGTGATCTGGCTGAGAAAAAGGTCAATATACTTCTGGGATGCTTGAGGCAAAGTACAGATAAGAAAATACAAGTGATGTTGTACAACATGAGCAGTAAGATGTTATGTGGAAGGCTGTGTACAACTCTGATTATTGCAATCAAGAGATGAACTCAACCAGGAACAGATGTGTTAAGTGCTTGTTAAGTGCTATTAGGGTAGCTGAGAAATGCAGAATCTGAAAAGAAATACAGTTGCACTCTATGGGAGTGAAGGAGGGGGGAGAAAAGCATCACCTAAAAAGAGAGTAAGAACATGTAATTGGAGGGACATACCCAATGGTGAAATGAGAAACTGGAGCAGGCTAGTTTTAGAAGAGCTCTCCAAGTAATACTAGGGGAAAAGGGGGGGGGAGGGGGGAGTGTTTCATTACAGCTGTGATAAACTTTTACATGAGATTGAGAAAGCTAATAGGAGAGGAACAGAATTAACTTTTCACAAGGTCATATTTTAGGGAAGCATAAGACAGGAAATAATATATGTAATATACTACTCATAAGTTTCTAAGCTTGATATATGAAAAAAAACACCAAACCACACCAAAAAAATGAGATTTTATAAATAGCTAAGATAGACTTTCCAAGAATTAATGGCAAATAATCATTTACTTTCATAATCAGTGCACAATGAAAAATACTAATGACAACCTGTTTCCTTACAGAAGCTAAAAATTAAATTGCTCATTCTGTTAGTTTCCTGGAGAACCACAATAGCACTGTATAAAGAATCTTCTTGAGGCAACAGCATCTACTCTGCAATGAGGTGATTGTGAGTTCTGAATTACTTCTTCCTTGATGCTAAAATATTTTAATATTTTCATACTCAAACATCAACTTTTATTAGAAACATAAACTGATTTTTTTTTAAATAGAGGAAACTCACAGAAATTAAGGAAGAAGAAAAAAAAAGGGAGGGGCTTATTAGCAAACTTACGCACACTCTGTCCTTGTAAGAGAGAAATCCTCTTTCATGAAAGTTATTTCTGTGGCTTTATGAGTTGAAGAAAAACCTGTATCAGTCTTTAGGAAGTCTCTCACCTGACTTCAGATATGCTCTCCCTTCCTTTCTCTCCTTTAGAAAATGCATGAGGTAACATAGAATAGTAGAATCATTCTGTTTGGAAAAGACCTTTAAGATCATCAGCTGTTAACCCAGCACTGCCAGGTCACCACTAAACCACGTCAACACCACCCCTTTTTTATAAGCTCTCTTTTTTTCCTGTTTGCCCCACTCCTTAATCTGAAAACTTTTTCTTCCAGATGAACTCCCACCTCTCTGAGGAAAGAAGCAATCTTTCCTTATTCAATCCATTTTTTTTTTAAAAAAAAAAAAAGGAATATAACATAAAAACAGCAGTAAATAAAACAAATACTGTCCATCACAACCACACTTCTACACTGATCCATTAAAAATATTCCGCCTATTGCAAAACCAAGAGGATTAAAGTAGGTAAATATGCTCCCTAAGTGCAGGGCTTAGTGCAATATTTTTCAGACAAAATCTAACCATGCTTCAAATCTATGTATACAACAATAAGATTAACTCTTATTTTTAAATTTTTTAAAATAATGTTTTAATTCTTCTTTTTCAACATTCAAATAGAAAGGTAAGTTCTGCTGAAAATTGTATTTTCTGACTGCAGACATCAAATTATCTTTTATTCCAGAAAACTAGATACTGTTTTGTAAACATCATAGGTAGAAATGAACTATTTGCAATAAAGATTTTTTAATGCTTCTAATTGTCAGCTAAAACTTTTTTTTTTTTCCCCTACAATTTTAGAAATAAAATGATTTAAGTTTCTCTCTCCCTCTTTGCAGATTTTAAAACAAATGCAATCTTCAGGAATTAAAAATAAAAAAAAATGAAGAAAAGCTACCAAAACCCTCTGTTTCTCCCTTTTTATTTTTAGATTTCATTCAGCATTGCCATTTTATTCTGGGGATCAATCCTCCTCTTTTGTTTTTTTTCCCATCTCCAAAAGGGAATATCTTTTACTTGTTATTTTCACCATCCTTGGTCAAGACATTTTTGAGTCTTGACATTCTAGTCATATAAACTGTAGATGTTCAACCAATTCCTGTTAAGGGGTAACTCTGATTTTGTAATAAGAATGGAATTATAAACCAAAAGGTGGGTAGATGCTATCTTTCACTGAGGGCAGATCTGATTGCAAAGATTATTGAATTTTTTAAAATTACACTAAATTCCATTTAGAGTACTTGGTAGGTTTCATGTCTAAGTGGTAGTCTGTCAATAAGGAAAATAATGCCACTTGCCTCACTAGTAGAAAACACTGGCTTTTACACAGTTAATGAAAAATTGTCATGATTGGCAAACAGAGAATAATTATAATTTCATCTCTCTTGAAAAAAATTTTGTTATTCTCTTTCTTCATTCTTCTGCATGACAACAAAAACAGCATGACAATATAGCAGCAGTGAGAAATCCCTAAGCAGTTTGAAACATGAAATAAAGTAACCTCTCAAGATGCTGTCATCCCTAAGAACAACGCTGACTACTACTCCGCATGCACACTGTACTTTTTAATAGGGTATGTGAATAATTTTGTAAATCTGCATTTACTTACTACCTGTTTGGATAAGAGAGATCAAACATACACTTGGCAAGCTGATGTTTTTTAATATTATGTGTGAATACTGTTCCCAATTACGTTACCTACTGGACATGGTGGGGTTTTTTTGTTATCTACTTATTTATTTCTACATATATTATTGTTGCTGTTTCTTGAATCCAAAATTCATGCATTACACCAAGGAGTTAAAAAATTAGTTTTCATTTTACAGATCACCATTCTTCAAAGGAACTTGAAACCATTCATAAACAATAAACTAATTAAACTCAGCACTGCAATTTTCCTCCCTTTGGAGAAGATTTTGATATCAATAACTTAAATGACCCACCCATAATAGACCTAGAGTACATGTTAATATTTAGAGTACAAACCCCATAAATATTTTCAACGAGTTTTATCCATAATGAATTATGATAATAAAAGTAGAAAATGTCACCAAATATGCTACATTTCACAAAAGATCTAAGTCTCTAATCCCCAGACTTTTCTCCTGACAGAAATTATTTTAGGAAGGGATCAGTAAGAGGATGGAATACTAATTATATTCATAAATAGCCAAAAATAAACAGAATTGTAATATTTCAGAAAGCCTAAATTAATTACTGTAAAAATAAAACAGTTTTAGCGTATTGCAACTAGCTTTGATATTAATATACATCATACTGAGACCCTGCCTTTCTCCCCTCTTGTTACATACATATATTAATTTGCTATACACGCACCCATATTTTGTTACTATAACTTGCTAGCCATGAAGTAATACCTGGAAACTTCAAAATGCTTACTGAAGCAAGCCACAAACATATACATTAATATTAAAGATTCATTAAAATAAATGTATGTTGTTCTTATTGTTAGTTAACAAGAACATCAAGTGCACCTTTGTTTCTACAGCTTTAGACAATGACTTTGTGAATCTGTGCATAGAACAACAGCTGTTACTTTGAAATGCTGTATCACCAGCACAAGACATCAGGTGAAAAAATTCGTCTCTCGAGTCACTGTGTAAACTGGTGGTTTGCATGGAATCATACTTGTGACAATTACCAAGTGTAGCTATAAATAGCAAGTATTATTTTATTGACTATATGTCACAGATAATGGAAATGAACTCTTAAATGAATGCCTTTGAAATTAAAAGTTCTCAATCCACAAATGCATAGTTTGGTTGGCAACTGCACTTTTAGCATGAACAATTTGTTTCAGTTAAAATAACAATGATAATTAAAAAAAACCCCAAAATGGTAAATTGCCCATCTTTGTATCATAGAATTATAGAATCATAGAATGGTTTGGGTTGGAAGGGACCTTAAAGATCATCAAATTCCAACCCCCCCTGTCATGGGCAAGGGCACCTCCCCCTAGACTGGGTTGCTCAAAGTTCTGTCCAACCTGGCCTTGAATAATTCCAGTGATGAAGCATCCAAAACTTCCCCAGGCAAACTCTTCCAGCGTCTCACCACCCTCACAGTAAAGAATTTCTTCCTAACATCTAATCTAAGTCTACCCTCTTTCAGTTTAAAAATGTCACCCCTCATCATATCACTACACTTCCTGATAAAGGGGCCCTCTCCAGCTTTCTTGTAGGCCTCCTTTAAGTACTGGAAGGCTGCTATAAGGTGTCTCCCAGAGCTTTCTCTTCTCCAGGCTGAACAACCCCAATCAAACAATCTAGATTGTCTACATTAGGGACAGTCCTCCTTAAGGTATAGATTCGAATAGCACAAGATTTATGATAGGGTTTACTTAAAAGTGTTATCTTTGCAATAATTGGAGATTTTCTTTTAATATCTTTATCAGTGATCTGGATGAGGGGATCAAGAGCAAAATGAGTAAGTTTGCAGATGATACCAAGTTACACAGCAGTGTTGACCTGCTGGAGGGTAGGGAGGCTCCCCAGAGGGAGCTGGTCAAGCTGGATCAATGATCCAAGGTCAATGGGATGAGGTTCAAAACCACCAAGTGCCAGGCCCTGTCCTTGGGTCACAACAACCCCCTGCAACACCCCAGGTTTGGGGAAGAGTGGCTAAAAGGTGCTTGGCAGAAAAGGACCTGGGGGTGTTAGTCAACAGCCAGCTGAAAATGAGCCAGAGTATGTTCAGGAGACCAAGGATGCCAATGGCATCCTGGCTTCTATCAGGACTGATGTGGCCAGCAGGACTAGAGCAGGGATAGTCCCCCTGTACTTGGAACTGGTGAGGCCACATCTCGAATCCTGGGTTCATTTTTGGGCCACTCACTCCAAGAAGGATATTGAGAGTCTGGATTGTGTCCAGAAAAGGGCAATGAAGCTGGGGAAGGGTCTAGAGCACAAGTCTATGAATGGCTGAGGGACCTGGGGTTGTTTAGCCTGGAAAAAAGAAGGCTCAGGGGAGACCTTCTCATCCTTGGCAACTCCCTGAAAGGAGGTTGGAGTCAGGTGGGGTTGGTCTATTCTCCCAGGTGACAAGCGATAGGACAAGAGGAAACAGCCTCAAGTTGCACCAGGGGAGGTTTAGGTTGGATATTAGGAAAAATTTCTTCCCTGGAGGGGTTGTCAAGGCCTGGACCAGGCTGCCCAGGGAAGTGGTAAAGCCCCCATCCTCAGAGGGATTTAAAAGACACATAGTTATGGTGCTGAGGGACATGGTTTAGTGGTAACCTGACAATGCTGTGTTAATGGTTGGACTTGATGATCTTAATGGTCTCTTTCAACCAAAATAATTCTATGATTCTAAATCAGAAAACTGGGTAAGATATTTAGCAATCATAAAATAATATCATTAAAAAGGCAATGACTACAAAATAAAATGATAAAAATCAGCAAATCACAAAATTAAGATTACACTCTTAACTATGTCCATTTTCTCATACACATTAAGATACCATCTCCAGTAAGAACCACGTGCTATTTTTCCACTGAATCTTTACTTTCCTAAGTGTGTAAATTGGATAACATAAACCACCTGCCATTCATGGTGTGTGGCTCCATAAGTAAATTGCTGCTTGCTACCCAAAGGTATCTTTAAATAGTATTTCACTTACTTTCTTGAACAATATTTTTCTCCATTTTTTTTTCTATTGCTAAAAGCAAAAATAAAAAAAGATAACTACATCTTTAAGTGTCCTGGGAGAGTTAAAATCTATCAGTGTATGGTCATGCTAATTATTCCCATTTTCCTAGCTGAAATATAGGATTGTAGTTGTTTTTAATGTACTCCTAAATGTCATGTGCTTAAATGTTAAAGCATCAATTCTCTTCCACTGTAGAGAAGATGGGAAAATGTGTTTTTGTAAATCACTTGTAATTTAGTTAGATTAAACTCTCCTTTATTCATGTAGTTAACCATCATTTCATGTATTTATTCTGGGACAAAGAGATGAATAGAGAGACAGGAAAAGAAAAAAAAAAAAAAAGAGTACAGGAGAGAAAACAAGCAACTAGAAAAATTCTGTCTGGTGGATTATGGTCTTTCAGATTCTTCTCCCTACTTCTCTTAGAGACAGACAGTTCTTACAGTTCTAGTTATGCAGCATAATGTCTATTGCCTCTGAGTATAGGTTACACTTAGTTTTATCAGTGTTATCATGATGTATCTGGCCTTCTGGTAAGCACCATGAAGATGAATGAGTAGTGGGGATACTTTAAACCGAGTAAACATAAGTCTTCCTGCATTCTGATGTCAATGTTCATTTTGAATAGGCACTTGTCGGCTCCTTCAAATGCATATGCTCTAGAGAGTCCAGCAAATCAGAATTATCAGGCTTAGTACCGAATCATTTGGTGAAACTCTATTGTGTACACATGCATTGTCTACCGAGTAATGTGGAAATAACCTGGATACCTTTAAACTTCAGAAGCAGAGTCAAATTTCACTATTCTGTTCATGGTCTTAGTGCTTCCAGACTTCATAATTATTTAAATTAACGTATTGAAATCTAGTTCAAATCAACTTCTAATGCTGTTCTATTTAGAATAATACCACTATTTGAGAAAAGTGATTAAAATCTATTTTGGTATCTTTATACTACACAGCAGTCAGAAAAATGATGTCATTTGAGGCCTGTATGGTACAGCAGGGAGCAATAAACACTGGAGCATTAGGTCTGGCAATGGAAAAATGGAACGAGAACCATTTTATCTTGACCTACAAAGTTTAATTGTGACCTTGTGAATTTCAATTCACATAGTTCAAAAATGTTCTCTCTGACATGATACAAAATGCTTTTCTTAGTTACAGGTTATTTATAGTCCTTTCCACTCTTTTAAATACAATACTCTTTAAAAACCAAAACCATTTAAAACCAGGATGTTATTTTGATACAAAACGCTCTTTAGCTTTGAAATGTCTCAACTATTCTAATGTTTCAAGTTTTCAAAGAGAACTACTCAATGAATTCATTTGCTTTTCACAAATAAATGATTGATGGAAACTAAAACTAAAATATAAAAACTGAAACCAAAACTGCATCTTTTGTAAATTATATTAAAATAAAATAAAATTAAAAGATGGGTTTAGTTTATTATGATCCTACATACTGACTTTTAAATAATAGTGTTTAAAATCACTGAAAACAAGAACTTGGTTACTTGGCAATTTCTGTTAAAGTGGAAAGTAAGATTTTTTTTTTTTTAAGTGTGAGGTATTAATACTACACAAGAAGGATTTCCTAAGCATGTTAGATCAAAAACATAGGCAAATATAACACATTTTCTATACTGACTATTCTAGAATCAGGTTTCATCAAAAAGTCTATTGCAGGCTTAAAATGATCTCATGAATACAAAAGGATTCATGAGGAGTTTTAATCTTAAGGAACTATGCAGAGTCCAGCAAAAAGATGTCCAGTGAGTTTTAATCATAAAATACTATACAGTGTCCAGTGAAAAATATATTTTGCTGGGAAATTCCAAACATTCTCAGCTCTTTACCCATATATTTTTGTACTAATATTTTATTCATTAATGTGCCTGTAATTTCTTATGAAGAGTTTCAAAAGACTTGTTTAAGTAAAGCTTTCAAATATTTCAATATTTTCGAAAGCCTGCTTTCTTGTTTCACAGGGTATTTTAGAAGACTCGAAGTGAAACAGAAGAAAAAAAAAAAAAGACTAAGTCCTCTACTGAGTTAAAAAGTAATGGTAGCATTATACAAATTGTTTACATGACTTTTAGCAGATTATATTCTTCATTTTCTGCCTTGCTGAACCACCTGACAAATAAGAATCCATTTAACAGAATATTCTCTTTCTTCCATCACATATATTGAACCTGCAACCAGGCTGCTCTCATTATAGTGCCATTCAGCTAAAACCAGCTGCTTTGAAAATGGTTTCTTCTGCACTAAGTTCTGCATGTTTAGTGATGTGCTAATACGTGTGAGCTACAACTGTTTTGCTGACATTTTATATACCTTTTATTTCCATGTAAAGAAGGGATAAAAGTAAAAGGAGAAACTGTGAGATACTTCAAGACATTGCTTCATTTAAAGCAAGACACTTTCAAAGAAATGAAGTGAGGACAAAGGAGAAAGCACAGAAGTTGTGCCTCTGCAGAGAAACAAAGCTTGATGATGCCCATAATTCTATCCCCCATCTGTATCATTCTGCACCACTCCCTTCCTGCCTTCCTTTTCCCATCAGAAAAGATGGAAAAAGAGCCTCTTGCTTGTTTTTGCCTCCTTCCTTCTCTTTGAAGCTCTCAGAAGGAAATATATAAAAATCTGAACCAGTTTTGCACATACAGACTCTGGTAGATATAGTCCACTGAAGACATTTTTGAGTAAATCGTTTGGGGTTTTTTTGTTCACACGACTCTGAGAAGTATTCACATAATCGTTAAAGAAAAGGTAGAAAAAAACAAGTGTAAGGAGTGTATAGTATATAGTACAGAATCACTTGATTTTGTGAGCCAACCTCTTGACTGGCATATAATTAGGAGTTTGTACATTTCCACTCAGATCAGATGTGCAGACTATTTACATTACTTGAATCGAGCCCATCAAACTAGCACGGTACTTTCCTGACTGCTTCAGAGAGGACCTTGAGGCTTCATGCAAAATGGCACAACAAACTGAATTTAACTTCCTGTTAGCCACAGCCCCTGTTGAAGTTGGTCAACTTTTCTTCTTGCTTTTGCTCCCATTTCCAGATGTACAACTTATGAATGGAAGAATACAAAGGATCTTTAGCCATATGTAACCATACTTTTAAACTTGCGTTGCATGGTCAAGCAACAAAAGAGGGTAGCGAAGTCTGCCCCCAAGAAAGGCCACGAGATACCTACGTGTTCCTCCTAACTTAGCTTTTTTGCATCTGTAGCAGCACCTTTCAATTTTATACCATCCTGTTATTACCATTACTTTTGAAATGTATTCTGGACTCATCTGTATTACACAAATCTAAATTTAGTGAGTGGAGCTCTCTATAAACAAGGCCAGTACTTTGGCTAGTGGTGCTTAGTGCTGAAGAGTAACCTGTAGCAAAATGCTGCCTTTTTTATTCCCACTGGAGCTAGCAGAGTTGATCTGTATGGCACAAACCCAAATACTGTAAGGAAAGGGAAACTGCACAAATTTAACTCTTAAGGTTAGAGACAGCATTAGGCAGAAAACATTTCTTGCCTGCCGCACCAAGCAAAGAAACTAAGAAATCTAATAGAAATAGGGTGCGAGTTTTCACAAATTGTTTGAAGCACACTTCTTACTCCATGCCAATTTAAACCAGCAGAAAACCTGTCTCCACTCGCTATTTGCAATTCACTTCAGCCACACAGAAACTCTGAACAACTTGCCCAAAGTCAGTTTTGATAAGCAAAGGTTTCACCTTCTGTAAGGGAAGAGAAACTTTTTTTCCTAAAGCTGGCTTCAGACAGCACTTCAAGCTAGCCTCTGTGGTTAACTTTGCAAAAAGTGAAAGTGCAAGGTGAAGAAACGGTTTTTCCAGTTGGTCAGGAAAATACAGTACAGCTAGAGTTTTAAGCAAGCCAAAAGTCCTGCATTATAGAGTCTAATCCTGGTCTCTGCAAATGACTCCAATTTTTTGTTTGTTTGTTTCTCTGGGATACAGAGTGCCAACTCAGCTTTATAAAGAATTTGGAAAAAGCCCAACCACTTTTTTTTTTAACCAAAGGATTTCATAAAGATTTCATAAACAGAAATTTATCCTAGGCTGGCTATTTCAATAGGACTTTATATATAAAGACTTTCTGTGCTGAAGATAGTCCCTAAATGTATAATCCCTGCTGAGCACGCTGGTGAGGGCAAGCTGCCACCCTGTCTTTAACTCTCAGAGGGCAGCGATTTCAACACTGTGGAGTTTGGGTACACTTTGTTAACATTGAGCATTCTACTCCAAAGAGCTTAGAAGTGCAAAGCCAGTGACTGTAACCTCTCTTCTCTTAATACTGCACTTTGTTGTGCTTGAACTGCAGTTTACTTCTCTCTTGTTTTCCCTTCAAAAAATTGAGAAGTGCCCGTGAATGTAAGAAAGCCTGTTTTTCATAGACAAAAACACCCATGAATAACACACAGTTTGAAGTGAATTTCTGAAAAGGTACCCTGCCAGAATTTGCCAAAACACTTCAAAATAACTCTACATGCTCTTCAGAGCCAGCTGCTAAAAAGATAAGATCGATATTAAAACTCACGTCTCTGTCGAGATAATTGGAAATTATGAAACTGTATTACCTAATGAACAAATTAACAAGAATTGTCATGGGGTATTTACCATGTTATCATTAGATAACACAGTAGAGATGATGCTACTAAATGTGTCATTCCTACTGTTTTCAATAGACATGTATTTACTAAATATTGTAAAATCCCATGTGCTACTTCTTTGGCTGTAAATCACTCTTATAACAGGGGTTTTGGTACTTGTTTCCTCTTTTATTAGAAGGGGAAGTATCTTGAAATGTAGGATTCTAAAGTGAAATTGCACTCATTAGGAATGATCTCTTTAATTTTTAATGTAATTTACAGTAAACCTTTTTACTAGCTAAACATAGCTCTTGTCACACTACAGTTTCCTACACAGAATTATAAGTACTAGATGTCATTTTTTTTTTTTTTTCACACGGTGCATTCAGGGTGTCCACTGATTTCAGATGGTGCTAGGGTCTCTGGACAATCTGAAGAGTAAAATCTGTATTTAGTTAAGAATAGATTTATGTTTTCTTGGGTTAAATTGGCAAGAGGTGCTGAAGGCTGGAGTTTGCAAGTGAGATCTACCGTTATCTTTTATGGCCTATTACTAAAACATTTGTATTATCTTGTGTATTATATAAACAGCATGGACTAGATACAAGAACTCTGAGTTAAGTTCCAGGATGCAGAGATATCTGTAATAGGCAGACTTCTGTACAGTCAAAGAGGAGCACTTCCTGCCAAGGAATGGGCATGTATATTAGTGGAAGAGACACAAGAGAAAGATGCTGTTGACCTTGAAGTAATGAATGTGGTATGCCTTAATTCCTTATCCCTTTTCAGGAATTTGCCATGTGAAAACACATTTTGCTTGTGCATAATTTCTCAGGTTCCCTTCTTGGAGATAGATATCAATATTCTTTCTTTCAATGAACTGAGCAAGTGGACCTGCTGCTCCCCACACCCTCTCCAACTACAATCAAACTAAAAAGAGGAAAAGGCATTACATTAACAGTTATAATACTAACAAAGGAAACAGACAACTGGACTTCTGCTTTGCAATATATTACAGTTGATGACATAACACTGTAAGCAGCAAACAACTAGTAGTTAGCCTGTGCTGTTGTGTATTTCTGATAATTCTTTTGGGAGCCTGGCTTTTTTTGTTACTTACTGTAAAGAGAGACTATAAAAGCAAGTATACTTTTGTAGCCTGTCTGAAGTAGAAGCAGCAGGTGTTTAGCTCACACCACAAAGCTGAGAGCCTTCAGAGTGTGAGCAGGAATGCAGACTGTGGCAACTGATGGACCACAACTTTCTTAAGTCACATTAACTGATCAATACTGGCAGAACCCTTAACATTATAAAATCCAAGATTCAACTTTAGAAACCTGAGGCAGTTTAGATTTGTGGTTTGCTTTTTCCAAACACAAACTTGAGCTCAGGTTTTTAACAAGCCCATTGCTTACTAGTCAGCAAGTAGTTGGTGTTGTTATTTATAGTGACACTAGCAGCTATTACTTTTCATTTCTTTTTTGAAGCAGATATATTTGTGGTGTTTGCCATGGTGCTAGATTTCAGAACAGGCATGTTGAAGCATCACAAAACAGTGATGTGTGGATAGTCATGCTAGTAGTACAATTTACCACGCTGTAGAAAGAAGGAAAATTGCTAACCTTCACCAAAACAGAAGGAGGATTCTAACAAAGACTACCACAAAACAAATTAGGAATGTTTCTTCACAACTAAAGAGAAGAGCAGTAAACTAAAATGTATATTCCCGATCCCAGTATTAGAGGAATACTAGCCCAAAGCTTGCTTGGTTTAAAAGAATTGAAAACAATTTGCCATGTTGCTAAACAGTACACAGTGACAATCTGACTTATGCTTTTGGATGCTTTTTAACTGACATATAATAAAATTACAATTTAATTTGGGGAAGAAATGGTCAAGAAAGTATGTATAGATATCTAGTACAACCTTCAAATAGCAGCAACTTCAGAGGAAGTGGTCTGGTGACAACTGGTGATTTACTGGAATCTTCTGAAGGTGCTGAGGTAAGGATGTTGTCTATGAGTAACTGTGGGCTTCTGTTTTCTTCCAAAACTGATTGAAAATATGGTCTTTTAAAATTAAAATAACTTATTCCAGGATTTTTGAATGGTGTTTTGGAAGTGAGAAATACTTTCATTTTCCTCACAAAATTTAAAGATGAAGTCACATTATTAGATATACGTAGTAGTGATATGTCATGAAATAACAGATAAAGAAATTAAGAAAACACAAAATGTTATTAGGTACATTCTATTTACAGGAATGAGACAAAGGCCATTTCTCTAAGAAATAATATTAATGGCAATTATCAATGAAGTAATTGGTGGCAGTCATATAAAGAAAAAGATTTGGAGATAAATTGATGAAGACTGACAGCAAAATTACTACTGAATGGGATGATAGTTCCTTTCACTTGGGTTTCTAGAAAGAAAATAAGTGGTTCTACAGTAGACTTTGAAATCAAAGAGAATGTCAATAATTGACTACCACAGGATGCACTCAGGCTACTGGTAAGTGTGACAAATCCAGGGAAATGAAGTGGGATTGTTTGGAAATTGATATGGTAAACAAATAAAAAATGATGCAGTTATTCTTGCAGAATGACAAGAAACAAATATTTGCATAGGAAGAAGAGTGCTGAGATGCTGCCAAGGTGTTTTAAGGTGCCTTTTCACTGGAGGTAAAGTTTGGGATTTCAATGTAGTTAAAAGGTCATATAATTTGACCCAGACAGACTCTCTTCAGTATAGTTAAACATTTATATACCACCATATTCAGAATAATTTCAGAAGAAGTAATTTCTCAGTTAAACCAAATGTAGTATTAAGTAAAAATAAGTCTACTTATTTTTTTCAGCTTCATTTCCTCCTCCCTTCTCTTTGAGCACCCTCAAAACATTCACTTTCATTTTAATAAATATTTGCATGCTGCACTAAAGGACATAGAATCATAGAATTGCGAGGGTTGGAAGGGACCTTAAAGATCATCTAGTTCCAACCCCCTGCCAATGGCAGGGACACCTCCCACTACAACAGGTTGCTCAGAGCCCCATCCAGCCTGGTCTTAAAAGTCTCCAGGGATGGGGCTTCCACCACCTTATTGGGCAACCTGTTCCAGTGTCTCACCACCCTCATGGTGAAGAAATTCTTCCTAATGTCTGACCTGAATCGACCTATC